>JAKSZP010016094.1:0-101102 GCA_022478985.1 Massospora cicadina | reverse complement strand
AATAACAGAAATAAACTTTATTATAATTATGGAGCACTCGCCCCCACTGTACTTCTTTATTTATTATAATAAACACTGCGGATCCTCTCTGTTTTCCTGCTCTAAAATATTAACAGCCCCTTATTCTTGATCATCTTCTCTCACTTGTATTGTAGCGATTTGGATGTTACCGCTTTTATGGTTTAGTAATTCACTTCGCCGTATCTCATCGGTTCCACCAATTCTTTCTTTGTTAATTTCCCAATCACCTAATTTGAGGCAATTTATTTATCAACCCAATATTGCCTCATTTTGAGGCGCTCAAATTACCATAACTCATATCAAACTTAGCGGATTCCATCTGTTCTGCCATAATGGATTAGGGCTTATCATCCAGTCATATCAGAATCATGACAGATGAAGATCTGGTACAGTAACAATGTTTAGATTCACATAGTCTACACATGGGCTTAAGGTGCCATCAGCTTGACCATCTAGTACTAAAAAAAAGGTGCCATCAGCTTTCTCAACAAAGATAAGTGGGGAACACACAGGTGAAGTTCGCTGAAAAATAGCACCCTTGGCTAACCGCTCCTTAACACATACATCTAAAGTCTCTTCCTCCAGGACATGCAATGGGTAAACGGAGGAAGATATATGCACCAGATCCACAGAGAGCTTGAATTCGCAACTAAACTCTGATTAGGTAGTGCATCAGCTGAAGCCGCATGTCAGAATTTTAATCAGATGGAATCCTCCCATGGTTTAGCATTATTTGGGATGAAATGGCCAATCCCAGCAGAATAACTTAACACTAAATTTTAGTACGATTTAATGTGATCGCTGGTTAGTTGCTATCAATTTGGGTTAAAAATATTGATATTCCACCAAGTTTGGAATTAGGTTTGAGTGGGACCAATCAGTGGCTTAATACTAGTATAAGGATCACCTACGACTAATAGCTGAGGACGTTCCAATTAATATCAGTCAGTGGAATCAGTGTTTGAAGCCAACTGGTATTTGTGGACTTTTGTGGGATTTCCAACAGAAAGCTGATGTATTCGCTTCAAATGTTCATCTATGAATTTGCTGCCTGTACTGATAATCTGATGTTTGCAGATCCAACAATTGAGTTCAAGGTGTCTGAATTTGTTTCTGGTGCCTCATTTACTATTGAGATAAGATGAGAAGAGATGTCAGTGAGATGCTGAGATTTTAAGTCAAAGAAAGTGACCAAAGTTGTTTCCGTTAAATTATTATCAACTTGAAGGTCAAATCCAAATTCAACGTCTATTTAGATTAATTATTTATATGGCTCACTGGCGACTTAAGGCCGAGGATGAGCCAAAACTAATTCAGACATTGGGAAGGATAAAGCGAGAAGGTAAACGCCAGGGAAGAGAAAAATGTAATAGAAGAAGAAGAGTGGTTGGCTGGAACAACCAGTGGAAGAGCTGATAGGTTGGCGGTGGGCGCAATAGCCCTTTTGTAAATAGTATAAATACCTGACGCTTCTTTTTCAAGAAATTTCTTCCTTTGCCTAATCTACCTTTTGTTATTATTTTATATATTTCGTTAGTAAGAACTTAGGCTGAGGGGATCCCCAAATGGCACAGGTGACATGCTAAGGGATTAGCAGGTTCTGCTAGCCCCATTGCCTAAGGCAAAATGGCAAGGGCTGACCAGTCTTCATACTAGTTGGCCTGCCAACTAGCAGAGCCCATAGTCGATTTTTTGAAACCGCATCAAAAGAATATTCCAACCCCTACAAACAAAAAGGTAGGGGAACCTCCACAGAGAGCTTCAGCAACGGGGCAAGACTTAGAGGGTAGATATTGGGCCAGTGAGGCAAATTGCCCTGAAAGTTGGCTTCAGCCTAGAAACAACCAAATTGTGACTATTCTTCAAAGTAAGAAAAAGGTATATTCTTTCAAGTTAGTCCGGACATCAAACTTTCTCCACCATCTAAACCCAAAAAGATGGGGTAAAAGAGGTTTTTGATAGCTTGTAAGTGGTAAGACAAATGATATGTTCCAACTTGATGTCCACTAACCCCAGGATTTTCTCATGGGAATACCTTGGGAAGCCCCTCTTTAACAATATCACCTGGCACAAAACTCAACTCAAGGTAATCAGCTAGGTTTTGGTCCATAGATTTCTCAGAAGCTCCAGATCCACCAAAAAAAGTAGTGTGGATTTTCTCATGAGGGGATGAAAGGGTAGCAGTCATTAAAAAATAACCAGAATGGTCTTTATTCAAAGCAGATAACGCTGACACTACGCCAGAGAACTCTTCATCAGGCATAATTATGCCACCTCAGGTATGTTTTTAAAATCATAGAATGGTGAGGGATATTTGACCACTCATACTGCTGAGGCCACATATCCCACCATATTTTCTGAGGTGGCATACACATTCCCATATCTTAAAAGTAGTTTTTTCTCCACCTCCTGAGTTCTGCAGATCATGGTTGGGGACAAGCGAGGTTTCCAGGCCTAATACTATATACTGGAATGGGGTTTTCATCAAAGCCATAGGAGCTAATAAATGGCTTGTCCTATGATAATTTATCCCTGATATAAAACGCGTTTCTGGTTAAAATAAACATATATCCATTTCAGAAATGGGTTGCGAAATGTTATCCAAGTCCATCACACCCAGGCCTACCTTTGAGAATATTGACTGCACCATTTGAGTGCAGTTCTGAGGAAAACCCAGTTCATTTGAATTGATTTTATTTTTTGGCAGAAAGTTGGTAATCTCAACTTCTGGATCATGAAGAATATGTATCCACTGGGTACAAGGAAAAAGGGTGGGCACTTTCCAGTTGGAGATAGCAAAAGAACGCCGAGATTCTCCAACCTTTGAAAAGAGAAAAAAAGTAGTGAGACCTATTGCAGCCAAGGCCAACAGCTGGCGCACACCATTTGCACTTTGTGAAAGTCCCACACAGAATAAGTTCATGCACGTAAAATCAAATGGTTGATCGACTAATGTAAGGAGAGCTTCCTAAACTCTCTTGTTTCCAGCGTGGTAGTGCATGGTGCACAGGGCCAACTCCAGGGAACTAGTCGTTAATACAAAAGTTACTAGAGCCCAGCAGAGGGTGCTTGATCTAGTATAACTCAGGTCGAATATGGCTATCATTTGAGTGAGCAACCAAAAAGGAGCATGCGGTGCACAAAGTGGTAAGGGATAAGTGCCCTAGGATGGAGGGAACCTGAGCGATCCAACGGGGCATGGGAGGATAGATTTAGCATAGTTAAAATTAAATGGATATTGTAGAGCAAGACCTCCTCAAAGAGGTCCAAGCACAGGATCATCCAAGATAATATTAATATAAAAATGGTGCACTAGCGAAGAATTTCTTATGAGTGAAGTCAACTAACGGAAGAGATTGGTCTCAACATGAGGAATTTAAGGAAATTCAGGAAAATAATCAATTGAAGGAAGTAGGTCTAAGTCAAGGCAAACCAATAAGTGCACGCCTCAAGTTGGCAATTAACTGTACTTGGTAATTGACTGAACTTTGGTGATTGATTCTAGGAGCGGCTAACCTGAGCTAGAAATTTCGAAAACCAAGTGGGTTTCAAGATACCATTCACCTAATTACCAAAGCAAACCGTTTTTTCATCACAAAGCTAGTTCATTTTTCTCGCCTGCTGTTTTACAGGTCCAAACTTCTTTTGCATCCTTAGGACCAACATGGGCATACTTCACCTTAACCCAGAGTTGATCTATGGTATGCTTGAGATCAGGGAGGCCTGCCAACTTCACCTTCTTGGCCTCCTTACATGCCTCTTTCTCTTTAATGTTGGTCCCAACTATGATGTCATTATCTAACCATGACATTAACTTTATGTTTAAGCTTATCAAAGGGTACCTCATATCTTGCAAGATTTTCTTAATTGCAATCATAACATTGTCCCTAACCTTAGTGCAAACTCTCAGTTAGTCAAAGTAGTCCCCCAGCGCAAGTTGCGGCCCCATCTCTGCCTCCATTTCCACATTAGCCCCTTCGTTACTGGCCCTAAACTCAAAACCCAGATAGCTTTTCTGGTTGTTCCTGACACTGTTTCAGCGCTATCTAATAATGAAAGTTCATGTGTATCTGCCCTTATTTACCTTAGTTAAAAAGTTTAACCTTAATACTGTTTATCTTACCAAGAATATAATCTAAAATGCCTTTACCTCCTGACTAAAATTAACACTGATAAAACCATATATTAATGGAATACCCTGAAGGATAGATGGCAAGGAAACAGCAAGTTATTCTTAGACCTGCCTGCCAATTTGAGTGCCAAAGCACCCAAAGGCCAATCCTGATGACGTTGGCACTGCTGCTGGTACAACTATTAAAAAACCTGGAAAGGGATTCCCCACTAAGCGCCCATGATTCATTGTCATGTATAAGAACCTAGCAATGAACTAGGTAAACATGGCCATGTGACTTGTAGGTTGTTAAATTATTCAAAAAGGGTGTTTATACATGAAATAATAGAGACTGGAAATGTGTATTGGGTTATCTATTTGAAAGTAAAAATAAAGAAAAAAAACAATTTCCTCAGTGCAACACAACTGATTTTTAGTGTTCAATAGGGTCAGCTTGTCAAAGCAGGAATTGGCGCCCTAAAATTTGACCTAACCCAGCAATTTTTTGAGGAGGGGGGAAATGATTCTAATCTGAACTGACATCAAAGAATTAGGCAGCAGGTTGAGTTACTATCTGTTCATCTGCAAATGCCTGACTTGAGTCTCTACTGCACCTAGGTCAGTTAGTGTGATGGTGACTAGCTTAATTGTCAACAGGAATCACCCACGGCCACCCCACAGAGGGGCGGTCCCAACGGATCAGAAATGGGTTTGGGATGGCCAACCTGCCCGTGCCCAGTCGTTAGGGCATTCAACTAGCTAAACGGGTTCCATTGAGCACCAAACCTAATTTTTAAAAATGGGTTTTTTGAACTATCAGCTACAGTACCTTATGGTGATACCTGATCATTAGGGATTGTCCCCAATAATTTTAAGGTGAGTTTGGCGTCAGCATTTGTGATGCTCAATGTCTTGATGGCATTGTCAAGTTTCTACTAAAAATTCATTACTTGACCCCTTTCAACTATTAGTTTCTTGCCCATTGGGCTTTATTCCCGTTGATTTTGGACATTTCAGCTTTTTTTCTGAGGATTTGGCGCATTAAGTTTTATAAAGTCCCTCCCACTCATGGGGAGATAGTTACAGATGATTTCAGTGCAGATTTCCTCAATTAGGGGAAGTAATTTAGAAGAGGCAAGCTTAGAACTAGGGGAGGAATCTACAGAGAGAGCGCTGTTACCCAGCGCTTGTCTACCACATGGGTGAGGCCGCCATGGGTGATGAGGGTACAGCCTCTTTGGACCCTTTTTATATAAAAATTGGAAAACGCCCAGTCCATGCAAAGGGGATATTCCCCTGAAATTACATTACCTTTCCTTTTGCCAGAGAAGGGGTGCCACCGATTGGGAAATGCGTAAAAGTGACATTTTTTTGAGCCTTGGGCAACTTAATCACCATTAAAATTGCACCTTTTTTGTGGGGGATGGGGAGTGTCAGGACGGGACATGTGATATGCCTCAACCAGTTCCATTCGGTTTGCGCAATCATGGGCCTTGACCCAGCTGTTCTCAGTAGGCTATAAAACCCTTTCAAGTGATGAGATAATGAACTGACCTCTGAGATTTTTGGGATGCTAAAAACTCTCCACTTCGGCCTCCTCCACATCCTCAATCATGTTGGCTCAGGATCCAAGCGGATAGTTCACTTAAATAGGACAGCAGTTATATGTGGAAGACTAAATGTTGTTTTCAGTGAGGTAGCAAATTTAACTGGAAAGCACCATTAGCCTAATCCTTCTCCACCAAGTGGGGACCCAAAACGCTTGATTCAAACTTCTGGGAGGGTACCTGCATCCACAAATGGCACATATCAAGCATAACATATGAACCCACTACAACATTATAGCCAGGGTGCCGCTTCTGATCCGCAAACCACTTGTAGTCACCAATAGCCTTAGTGAGATGCTCCTGCACAAGTACTGAGTAGACACAATTTGATCTGCATAATCTGCAGCGGCTGGGACCTCAGGACGCAGTCAAGTACTGAATAAAATTGAGGGGTTATACCCCAAAGTACCTTTATAGGGGAAAACCCCATAGAGGCATAAGTTCCATTGGTATAAGCAAATTGAGCGAGAGAAAAATCATTGGCTCAGGTATCCTGCACAGCTGCAGCATAGCAGCACAAGTACTGTTCCAAGATTTGATTAACCCACTCAGTTTATCCATTGGTTGGGGATGAAATTCTGTGGAATGTCAGGGTGTAAATTTTAAAATGGATAAAAGCTCATTATAGAACCATGCTGTAAACTGAAAACCACTGTTGCTGATAATCTCCTGCGGGAGATCAAACATAGATAACACATGGCGCATGAAGAGATGAGCAGTTTCTTCTGAAGAAATTGTGGATGAGAGCAGGGATAATATTGCAAATTTTAAAATGATTGACCACCACCATCACTGCTGTGAAACTATTAGAACAAGGAAGTTTAAAAAAAATCCATGGACACTGACATCCATGGACCATCCGCCCGTTGTAAAGGATAGAGACCATTCCTTCCCAATCAATATGACTTGGCCCGCATGCAGGTAATGTAATTGGCATCTAGGTCAGTAATTCCTTTGATAGGCCCGCCTAATTATAAGTCCACTGAATCAAAGCGATACATTTCTTATTACCTGGATGAATAATTGTGGGGTGGCTTGATGAGCCTAAAACACTTCAGCTCTAAAAAAAGGAGAAACCCATACCCACGACCAGAAATAAATAAGACCTATACCAAGAAATATAGGAAAGTTTATGAGTTGAAAGGGACAATTATACCAATAGCTCCACTCCTTTGGAACAGGTCAGTTGAGCTGCTAAAACCTGGGAAAGAAGAGGCGCAGCAGAAGCTAAATCCACTGATAAGACCACAGGAGGTAAAATTGATAAAGTTTGGGTGGTAGAAAGCATAGTGACCAAATCTGCTTCATCTGAGTCCGTGAGGCAATGAGCAGGGTTGCAACTAAGGAAATCAGGAAGCACATTTAACACGCCTTTCACAAAAGCGTATTTGTTTTTGAAACTACACAAATCCTGGTAATTGCAAGCTTGCCTATGTGCCAACTTCTGTGGTTTACAAAAAATACAGAATGGTTTGGTGATCCGTACGCACCATTAACTCATGCTGAGCGCCTTGTAATAGATACCGCCAATGAGTCAAAGCCCATGCTACAGTTTCCAACTCCTTATCGTAGATGGCCCAAGATTGTTCAGTAGAGGAGAACTTGTTGGAAAAGTAAGCAACCAGATGTTTTTAAACATCATGCTCCTGAAGCAGGATGGCCCCAACTGCAACATATGAGGCATTGCATGCAACCATATAGGCTTTGGAGGGACATGCGTGTATTAGGATGGGGGTGATAAAAACACTTTTTTTTGATCCAAATGCCTTCTGGCACTCAGTTGTCCAACAAAAGTGTACATTCTTACCTGTAAGTGGGTGAATTGGATCTGCTAACTAGGAAAGGGCTGTAGAATATTTCTTCAGATAAAAGATAGTACTCAAAAAGCTTTTTCAATTGTTTTGGGTTGTTGGGGTTGGCCATTCGCAGATGGCGTCCAACTTGTTGGAGAATAGCATACCCATCTTTTAAGACAAGATTACCCAAAAGGTAGCCCTCCCTATAAAACTCGCATTTGAAGGCTTGACAAACAGTCCCACCCTCTCATCACTTTTGATGAGCATCGATATGATCAATACGTTGAGGCGATGGACACAGCTGGCCTCATAAACGAAGAAAACCCACAACTATTCTTCCTTATGCCCCTGTAGCTGATTCTACACACCAATGATGTCCACTATGGTCTATCAGTTAAAGTGAGCTCTGGACAAAAGCTTCCTCAAAGCTTACTCACCTTCTGATTGGCTCTCTAGGCTGGTAGCTGAGGTGCTATATTAGGACTTATATTTCTAATAATACCTTTTTTTGGCCCATATGAAAATAAAGATGCTTGGCGGCTCCCCCTTTTTGGGTTGGGCACCACTAGTGCTAAAAAAGAAAAACAGGCCCGCCTTGTACAGGGCGGCCACTACCGCTTCCAAGTCTATTATATGTTGTTGGGAGTCAAGTAGTGAACCAGAATATCATAAAAGTACAACTGCAGATTTAAACCAGAGATCACCCAGCATAACATCAATCATTCTTTGAAATGTGGGTGGTTTATTTTCAACCCAAATGGCATTGCTCAAAATCGAAAAATACCCCCTTAATTTGAATAGCGGTAAGCCATTCCTGACCTTCCAACACAAATTTAGTTAAAGGAATTAACAAGATCAAGTTTTAAGAACACAACTAACTTTGCAATCTCTTTACTCATAGTTTGCTCAAGTGGTAAGGGTAGGGATCATGAACTGTGATTTTATTTAGGTGACCATAATCCACACGGGACAAAGGGAACCATCGGCCTTGTTGGCAAAAGCAATGAAAGAAACAACTGGTGATGTCTCTTTAAACAACCTTTTCTTAAGAATGTCATCCAACCAACATTAACAGCAACCTCCTCCTCCGCTGTATGTGGGTACAAAGGGCAGTTAAAACTCATTTTTTTACACCTTTGTTCTAAATACTAAATCTAATTTAGTATGAGGGGGGAAATGGTCCGCCTTCTTAGAGTTGAAGATACTTCTATGGACCATTAATGTCTCAGTGAAATCTGATGGGAGGCCTGCAGGGGAAATGAGGGAAGTGATGGAACTGCGGCCTTGAGTTTTAGTAAGGGTATCTACAGAGAAAACTCACCTGTTTGATCATTAAAAATGACAACATATTTTAATCAAGTGAATTCTAACATGTTGTTGACGCCACCAACTCACTCATAAGATTACTTAAAAACCAAGTTTGGCTTTTGAGGAGAATCGATTATAAAAGCTAAACTGGTGAACAGAGAAAGGTAATTGACGTCAAACTAGTAATGAGGGATTAAAGGCCGATGAAGTGACCATCACCATAGGACCCAAATCCAGGACAAGTTCCAACTGGTGGTCTAGCTCTAAACTCATAAAATTACACGCTGCTCTAGTGTCCACCAAGGCCCCAATTTACACATGGTGAGCTCCAATACTAATTTCATGGGCAATAAAAAGTAAGCGAAAATCTCTTTATTGGCAGCTATAGTTGAGTCTGCAGATAAGGAAGAGATTGTACTAGAATTGGGAGAAACTACAAGGTTCATGACAGAAATTTAGACACTTTATAAGTCATAATGCCAGAAAATACTGACATGGACATGATGGCTGCGGTATATATTGAAATTGATTTGGACAATAATTTATGCTTTGAAATTACACCAAGGCCACGTTGGCGACTCTTACCATAGACATCCCATTTTGGAGAGCGGGCTTAGGAAATTTTAGAGATACTAGGCTATTGTGGCTATAGTAGAACTTCTTTACAATCTTATTCAGCTGAGGAAATAGGACCACTGCTATGCTTAACTCAACGTGAAGGGCGGGAAATGGTTAATAATAATGGTTGGAAAATATGTCATGGAAACAGCAAATTACTTTTAGATTGGCTTGTCAGTTGAAGTGCAAAGCTCCCAAACGCCAAGCCCAAATGCCATTGGAACTGCTGCTGGTATAACATTTATGAAACAAGTAAAGGAACTCACCACTAAGCGCCCATGAGTCATAGTCATATATAAGAACCTAGCAATGAACTAGGTAAACATGGCCATGGGACCTGTAGGGTGTTGTAATATTCAAGAAGGGTGGTTTATATTTGAAGATAATAGAAACTGGTAATTGGTATTGAGTTTTTTATTGGAAAGTAAAAATAAAGAATTAACCAACAATTTGCTCAGTGCGACACAACTTATTAAATAATGTTCAATTAGGGTCAGCTTGTCAAAGCAGGGATTGGGGACCTCAAATGCTACCTAACCTGGCAAATTTTTGGGGGGAGGGAGAAAATGATTCTAATCTGAACTGAAATTCAAGATTTCAGAAGCAGGCTGAGTCACTATCAGTTTGTCCACAAACACCTAACCTGAGGCTCTACTGCATTTACATCAGTTAGTGTGACAGTGATTGGCTTAATGGATGTAGATCCGCTAGAGGAGGCCACAAATAATATTTTAAAACGGTATATTTTACTTTTTATTAAAAGTATAAAATAATACTTTTTTGGTTTTTTATGTTTTATTAAACAGGCAGGGCAAAACCTGAAAAGGTCCATTTGTCAATACTAGCTTTTCCTATTTAAACTAGTTTGAATTTCGAGACTATCAATTTTTGAGGCAAAAGAAGCAAAGCTCAGTCTTCTAAATTAGGGAATATAGGCTTCTGGCCTATCAGATTAAAGATAAAATTTTTTGGAGGTAGAACCAACCCGTGCAGTAACAATTTGATGAATTGTATCCAATCACCAGTGAGTATAATCGTTTCACCTTGGCGGTGGTCTTACTTGGATGGTAATGATTGGGTATTTTGGCAGTAGTCAGACTCAGATGGTAATAATTTGGCTAATATTTACCTTATCATCCTCGAGTAAAATCTTTTTACCTTGATGGTGGTTAGACTCGGACAATGATTGGTTAACTCGCACCCAGTCATTGATGGGTAACATCCTCTTGCCTTATGGAGGTTCCAATCTGTGCGATATTATACTCCTCATATTTGACCGAGGAGTTGGAGTATTTCTATTATTAGTATTTACCATTTTAAGCTGATTTTTATGATAAATCGTATTCCTCCATAGGATTCCACTGAGAATCCACTAGGGTTTTTTCGTTATGGGAACTCATATTGTTGATATCCCCATTATTAAGTAATAATTTGGCTAGTGAGGGGCCAATCACAAGAGCAGATTTGGGAACACATATACCAACATTTTTTTTCACAGATCAAAGAGGAGAATGTCTGACAATGGGCAACAGAAATCCCCTAGGGCCACCCCACATAGGGGCGGTCCCAATGAGTCAGAATTGGGTTTGGGATAACCAACCCGCCCATTCCTGGTCACTGGGGCGTTTGTTTGGCCAAATGGGTTCCATTGAGCACCAATTTCAAATTTTAAAAAATTGGGATTACAAACTTTCAGCAATGGTACCTGATGGTACTGCCTTCTCACTGGGGGTTTTCGCCAACAATTTTGAGGGAGGTTTGGCATCAGCAATTGTACTGCTTGTAGGTTCAATGACTTCAGCTAATTTGACTTAGAATTTATTACTTGTCCCATTCCAAATATTATTTTCTCATCCATTGGGCTTTATTCCTGTTGACTTCAGACATTTCAGCTTTAATTCTGAGTATTCTGTGCCATTGGTTCTATAAATTCTCTCCCGCTTTTGGGAAGATGGTTATCAAAGATTTAGGTGCATATTTCCTCAAAGTTTGGCGAACTAATAAGGTGGTGGAAAGTGCAGGAACTGGGTGAGGAATCTTCAGAGGGAGCGCTGTTACCCAGCGCTCATTTACCTCATAAGCAAGGTCGCCCTGGGTGATGATGGGTATAGCCACCATCTTTGGACCCTTTTTATTTGGAAAAGGGAAAATCGCCTGATCCACATAAAGGGGACGTTCCCCTGGACTTACAATAAGGTTTATTTCTGCAATAAAGTATACTATCCTTCTATCCTGTGTTCTAGAATAAGAGAGAATCTTGATCCTCCCCCTTTTGAGGCATCCTGGCATAAAGAAACTGCTTCAACTTTATTAAATGTTGTTATGCCTGGATTGTTCTTGGACTTGACATACCACCTAGGAAAAAGGCTGCCATGATTGCGCAAGTTTCAAAACTGATAGGCCAGGCCGTAGTAGTCTCCTTCACCATCTTCAACAATCTTATGGCCCTTGAATCTCTCTCATGGTGGACTTTACTTTGAATTCACCAAGGTAATGGGGCTATGATTCTATCATGGGTGTGGTAGATCTTTTCAATAAATATGCTATATTTATCCCTTATTTGATAACAACAATAGCTGAAGACATGGTGCGGCTGTTTGTATCACACGTATTCCCCCAGGTTGAAGTGCCGCAGATAGCGATCAGTGTAAGAGGGCCTCAGTTTACCTTGTGATTCTGGGAAGCTTTGTTTAACATATTTAAAGATCAAACCATGAAGATCATAATCATATCACACTTAATCCAACGGCCAAATACTGTAAATGCAATTTTTTGATGTCGTACCACTGTTGTTACGTTACAGTTTCAAAAGATACAATGGTAGCTGACCTACCTATGGCTCAAATTTCTCATTAACTACCCAATAAATTCCTCTATAGGGGTATCATAATGTACACTTACTTGATGTACGACCCCACCCTCACCTCTGGGCCTCAATTATGAAATAACATATTAGCAGCAGACAAATTTGCTGTACAAGTCAGTCATGCAACAACAGGTTCAGAACCTTCTTATAAAAATCAAATAATGACGCTAAAAAGTTTTAGATAAGAATGCCATGATGTTCCTGATTACCAGGTAAGTGACTTGATATTGGTGGACACCAAAAATCTTCACTGCAACGTCTCAGGCTGAAATTTGGCTTGTAAAAGAGCTGTACCATATCTATCAGGAAATTTTTAGATTAGGATCATTTAAATGAAATTGCCAACACACTGGAAGATCCAAAAATCCTTTCCAGCCTCCTCCTTGTCCTCCTCTGAAATACAAAAGCATGTGGAGGTAGAGCCCATTGTGCTTGAGGGTGCACCAGAATTCAAAGTGGAGCGGATAACATACTCACACAGTATCAAACGAGGTTTTCAATATTCAGTAATGCGGAAAGGTTGCCCATCTTATAGGAAAATTTGAGTTTTCAAAGGAATGCACTAACTGTCAGATGTTGATTGCGGAGAGTTGCAAGGGCACCATTAAGGTACCATCACCCTCCCTACTAAGGGCAGCGGTCATTGCAGCAATCAAGCTTACAAATCCCACATATAATTTGTTCTAATGAAGACCCTTGAGAGGGGTCAACCCTATACTGTTTAGGAAAATTAAAATTAAGGCACATAACTCCTGATAACAACTAGACCAGGTCATAAACTCCTTCAAGACTAAAAAGTGCTCAGTCCCTAAGTCATGAACTCATACCCAGATTATTGACTTAACAAATACTCTATATGAGAGATGGCTAGCTGCTCCTCCTCCATGCTTCCCATGTCTTCCCTCCCACCTACACCCAAGGCCCAGAACCACCCTATTTAAGACTCTTCGGAGTATTATATGGAAAAAAATAAAGATAGTTCTGCATATATTTAGATTTTTTAGAAAGCTTAATGTGACAGCCAAGGTTCCCCATCCCAAACAGGTGGCTCAATCAAGAGCTACTTTGAATGAAAATTGATACCTGGGATTACCTCAGGTAAAAATATATACAACAAGTCAAAATAGGGCAAAAGTTAAAAGAGGAAAGGTCAGAAATCTAGCTCAAGCCTAGCTTTATTTATAAAAATGTTAAACAAATATGGAATTCAAACCTTAACAAAACAGCTGGAAATAGCGCGGGATCTTTAGTTTATATTTACTCTGGAATATTGGTCACAACGATGGTTCTCGCCATAGTTAAATTTTGAAATTGCATTTAAAAAAGGTGTGTACAGTTTAAAATAGCGCCTTTCTCAATACTATAAATTTTGACTTAGTCTTTCCCCCATCATTTCAAACATAAAACCCAACAACCTAAAAGTGGTAGGTATTGGTATTTTTGGTTACTATACTTTCATATAAAATTTTATTTCTAAATATTTGTTTTATGGTACTTAAATCAGATAAAAAACATTTTATGTGATACTAAGGAGTACAAGTATGGAATAAGCCCACCTACTAGCACCATTTGTGGAAAAGAAAATTCTGGAACTTTCTGTTCAACTTGCAAACTGAAGTAGCCCATACAATGCTTGGAAACTTCACCCCCAATTTAACCAGTGCTGTAACACAAAATGCCTCCAGATCCTCTCATGGGTTGTTTCATAAATTAAGAGAGATACCTTGTAGTTTAAAGCTGCTATTAATGAAGCTCAGGTATCTGAATTTAACCCCAGTACTCTCTTAGCTCACTATATGTTAACATTACATATAATTTTAAAGGGGTTTTCAGCACAGGCGGCTAAATATATCAATAAGTGACTTATGTGCAACATAAACTAAAATAGCCCTTTGCTAGCTTGTTGTTACCAATACAGAAAGCAGAAATGCCTAATACTTCCCTTTTTGTCAAATTTATTATGGAGCTACCCCTATTAATTGGTATTATGCCATTGTGTTGGTAAAAAATTGGTTTACTAAATTTCTTTACTTTATCCTCTGAAATACCACCATAACAGCTGCTCAGATAAAGAAGGACTTAATATCATACATCTTCTACACTCTTGGCATGCTAAAGGAGATTGTAAGCTATAATGGCCCCCAGGTCACATCCTTTTACTGGGAGAAGGTCTGTAAAACCTTCATGTTTGCCCAGTACTCATCTGTCTTCCACTTACAATTATATGGGCATACAGAATGAGTGAACTAAAGCTTGAAACAGTTCTGCGTGATATACTGCAGCTGATCGTTTGGATGGAACTTACACCTAACCTGGCTTTATTTATTTATAACAACGCCTTGAAATTTTCAAAATTTTTATTCTTCTTTGCCAACTATAGTCTTAACCCTTCTTTTAATAATAAAACCATTAGTGAGACCAAGGTGGAAGCTGTGGTGGACTTTGACAAGCTCATAAAAAAGTACACTAAGAGGTTAACTCTATTTTGGATACAGCTATGAGGACCTTAAAGGAAAATACAGATGGCAAGAGAGGGATAGGGCACAAGTATAATGAGGGATAACCTGTGATGCTTGACGACAGGAAAATCTAATAAGCAACCATGTAAAAACCTAGGACTAACCTTGAACTACTGCTTGTGTGGAAGGCTGGCCGTGGTAAAGATGGGAGGACTGGGTGGACTCATGTTTTGGGGTTCATTTCACCTCATTGACATTGTGTCGGTGCCCCAACCTCTACTAAGTATCTAAAAGCTATTACTTCATAATTATAACTAAGGTGCTTTTGACCACAGGCCTCTGGAGCTTCATATTAGTGACCTCCAGGTCGCTTCTGCTGGAAAGGGGAACTTTAAATCTAAATAATGAACTCTTAAAGTAGTATCCTCTGCAGGAAATCAAGAGGAATAAGAATAGATGGAAGACAAGAAAAGCTGTAGGGAAGCCGGATGCATCAGTAAAATGACTGTGGATGAAGTGGACCTCATAGTGGCAGGTGAAAATTTTGGAGGCATCTAGGACCAAAATTTTAGCTAAAAAGCCTCGGAGAGGGTTTTGATAGTACATGCAGGAAGGCTACGAATATGGGTCATCTGCCTACACAGCCAAGGCTGAACTGTATTTTCAATTGATGTGAGTCTTCATAGTAGATAGCCTTAAATAAAAGAAAATTAGATGGGACGAGATTCCAAATAACAATGTGTCCATAGTCCACAAGGCAGTAGGGGCTATCAGACCCTCAGCAAGTATCTTTTTAATTTTTGATGAAGAAGTTGGTGTGGCGATGGATGCAGTCCACATAGACAGATTGTCCACTTCTTTCTATGAGGGCCTCTATGACCCCTTGAAGAATGACCCAGAGGCAACCAACGTGCTCATAAATGGACCCGAGGCACTTCTGATAAAGACTCAAAAGATGTTATGTGCAAAGATCCAAAACAGAAATTTCACATTTTAACCACAAAGAGAAAATTGGCAAGGCTCTTTAGTAGCTAGGTTCGCACTTAAACTCTATAAGCTATTTCAGGAAAGAATGTTTGAGATGCTTTCTGAGCCCTATAATTAACTCCTAGTCTTGGTACTATTGAGACAGCAGTTTTTTTAGTACTAGAGAGACAGCAGTTTTAAAAGATGTTATGGTGGATTATATAATAAAGGTGGTCCAACCCTCATGATAAACTATTAGCTTTTACTTTATGCTTTGTTGGTTATATGATTATAAATGAAAATTATGGCCAATAAAACAAAGGCTGTAGTGGAAAAAGTTGTCAACAAAGAACAGAATGTGTTTATCCTATGAAGGTTGATCACTGACAATCTGATGCTGCTGCACCCGTTAGAAGAGTTTGCAAGTATACAATATGACCAGATAGGGTGATTACAATAGTTAGATTAAGAGAGGGAGTATGATTTGATTAGAAATATGATTAACTTTGGAAATTATTATGTAGATTTGATATTAAAGGGCGTTTATTGAGACTGCTTAAAGAGATATATGTGGAAAACTTTATTTTGTTTTCAAATTCAATGGGGCCCAATTCCAAAATTTAAGGTGTGTAGGTGCATGAGTCAGGGAAACCTCTATTTTCTTTGATGTTGTTCTTTCAATAGAGACTCTTTCAATGCTCACAGGAAATCAGACCAAAAGAAACCTACCATCAATGGGGAAGAGTATTATCACCCAATGTTTGTAGATAATACTTGGAATTACTACATGATATGAGGAGAGGGTGGTGATGTGCGCGTGAATATACAAGCTAAAATGTAATGCTAAAGTCAACCTAAAGAATCCTGGGTAAGACCATTGGCAGGATGGCAACGTTGGATGTGGCACCAAAGATCTCAATATTCTGGATGGCAACATGGTAAAATTTGTAACTAAGGTTCCCATCCATAGGCAGGCGTCACCGCACAAAATATGGCTCAAACTTTAAATTGACAATAAAAAAGCTTAAAAATGTAATGGTTCACTTTATCATATAAAGACAAGCCATTGTCATGACCACCTTTATTTTTTCCAGAATATGTTCGATTTATTTGAGGTACACTGACCAGGGGACGGACAGTACCAAACACAACACTCAAAATGACAAAACAAAACTACTAACCAGGTGGGAAGCAGAAACTGCTAACCCACCATGGCAGAGGGTGAGGAGGGGTCGGGGGGTTGGTTTTCAGAAAGACCTACCTTTATCATGGGATTTTGGTTACAGTATTGGATCAGAGCAGAGAGCCAGGGCGTTGGGACATCCGCATATTGGGGGTTGAGGTCAGCGTAGTAGGAGTTTTCCTCTTCCGCATCAAGATAATGACGGGAAAGTGTTTCAACAAAAGCTGCGAGGAGAACTTCAGCTTCTTTGTGGGCTTCAGGAAGTTGGTTGAAAAGGGAGATACTGTGGCGGGTGATTTTGGCTGAGGGGTTGAATGAAGCAATTGTTGCGACATTCATAACAGCAATTTCAGCATCATCAAATAGTTTTGAGATGTCACTGCAGGGAGATTCAGGGAAGTCAGGGGGGAAGAAGAGGGTGGGCAGGCCATGCTGGAGCTGAGCCACTGACTGGGCCACCACGGTGCATAGTTTTGGGCAGTGAGGAGAGGCCACAGCAGCTAAGGCGAGCTGGTGATCACTTTGGAAGGGGGCTGTATTGGGCAGAGGAACGAAATGGAGAGGTGTAGGGGTTTCATCAAAGTCAGGAAGGAAAAATTCCTCCCAACCATAATCGCCTTGGCAGAGAGGTTGACCTGTATGCTTACTAATGAGGACATCACCTGATTCATCAGTCTCAGCCAATAGATCCCATGGATTTTGGTTCACTGGAATAGTGGCGTTCGAATTTGGGTGAGTGGGATTGGGCGAATGGGCAGCTGCTTGGGTGCCAATGGTGGTCCAAACATTGCTCTGATTGGCTGGGGTAGATTTAGGTGGGAGAGTGAGGCTGGAGGTTTTGGGGGGGTCTGATTTTCCATGTGGACCCACTGAACGAGATTGGATGGTGGGAGGGGGCAGCAAAGCGCCCCATACTGAACCTCCAGAGGGGGGCTCATAAGCCGCAGCAGTGGACTTGGCCTGAGGGCATGCTCGTTTTGCATGGTCAAGGCCAAAGCAGAGGGAACAAATCTGCCTACCATTATTGACCTGAGCCCAAAAGAAATGATCAGGCGCTGCAGCCACACTAGCGCGGGGTGGGATTTGTTGGGCTATGGTAGGGTGGTGTGAATGATGGTGGCTGTTGCCCAAGGAGCAGCGAGGCGCTCCGCACCAGATGGAATGGCAAAGATGAGGTTGGGCTGAGTGCCATAAGCCATGAGCCCCGCAACCAACTGGTCATACAAAACCTGGGGTGGAAGGTGGGTTGTGAGATTTGCAAAGGATACCACCAGCGTGGTGTCTGAAGGGAGGCGAGTACAGGTTGTGGCTTGGGGTTTTTTACAAATTAGAGGAGTTTGTGCTGCCGCATCAGCATCCTCCTCAGATTGGAACCCAACGTCAAAGTAGCCCTAAAAATGGCGGAAGTCTATAAAGCCAGCTGGCGCAAAGGCCTCAGTGGCTAGGTCAATAATTGCCTTATCAGCATATGGGAACAAACGCCCATAGTCCACTCTAAGGCAATAGTGAATGGCAGAGCGAGGGAGGGCGAGAGGATGGGGTGAGAAGGGTGGACGCTCTCCAAGTGGAGCGCTAAGTCCCGTGGGGGGACAAAACGGTTGGAAGCAGTGGGCGGGCTGTTTGAGCCTATCTGAACGCGCTTGCCCGTGGGGTGGAAAACGCTAGGTGGGGGTGCACTGCTTCCCCACACTGGGGTGGCAGGCGGCGGAGCCAAGGACATCAAAGAATAGGTTTGGGCAGACAGCTGTGGATAAATAAATCCTTAAATTTAAAATCGCTCAAAAGTGACTTTGAGTGATAAAAGAAAGTTGGAGTTTTTCCAGAATATGTTACACTTCAGGATTTGTTCCACCGCATGCATCTCTCATAAGAAGAAAATGGGTTTTTTCCAATCCATCTTTCGGAGGCAAGCATCAAAAAACCTTTATAAAAACCTTTTGAAAGGGGAAGAAAAGGGCATTGGTCTGATATACCTAAACGTCCAATCAGAGCACCATAGTTATAATGGGATGCAAAAGGTTGAAGAGAGATCTTTCCTATTATGTTTTAATAGTGAAGGACTACCTCTCTGTAGGAATCCAGCTTTATTGTTGCTCGCTGGTGCTTATGCCTCTGGATCCTACAAAGTTTTTAATAAAAATTAAGCACTATAAGAAAAACTTGGGTTTTATGATTTTTTTATTAAAAGGTATGGGGGAACAAGGAAAATGATTTTCCTGATATCAGACCAATCATTATTTAAACTGTATCGAGGGTTGAAGGGATGTAAGAATAAGTTTGGAATGGCTTGTTGCTATCCAAATAAGGAAATATGAGCATCCAGCTTATCAAATCTTGAAAAGCTCGCTTCTGAGGCTGAGCAATGGATGGGGTATCATTTTTTGGAGAAATACATAACCGTGGGGTAATGACTTAATATATTTTAGCCAATCCCCATTCGAGAAAAATATTGCACCTTGGGGGACCCCTGACTCACCTATAAAAGGGGTGGTCCTAAAGTAGGTACTTGGAAGGACCTTGTTGTAACTGGGGAGTACCATCTGATGGTCTCCCCATGGTCCATCGCGTGGTCAGAGTAGTTCAACTTCTTGATTTTATTTTTTTACCCTTGAAGGATTCAAAATGATGTTACTCCAATTTGTGGGGTTTCACTGAAAATTGGCCAGGGTCTTTTGGCCAATATCATTGATATCATTATTAACATTATTAAAATCGCTCTTAATATCATCGCAAATTTGTGAAGGGTTGACATTTCCCCTTTTTAGTTGACCTTGACCCAAAATATTCTTCTTATGCAGCTGAGAGGGCCAATGTTTGACATCACCCCCATCAAGAATGTTGAAAGGAGAATAGGCTATAGGAAGCGGCCATACACCGAATTGATGGTGACCTGGTAGCCAATGGTTTTATGGATTACTCATTGCCTCTCTTATAGGTGATGGTGAAAAGATCCAACCAAATGGATTCAAGCTTGCCGCTTCTAGGGTTGATGCGGTTATAGTATAGTACCATGTCAGATACTTTGAATGTAGGCATGGGGTTTGGCGCTCATTGACATCCTGCCCTTCTTTAGTCATTGTTTTTGCTAGATTAGTCATAGCCTCAGACTGGAGTTGGATGACGCGCTGAGCCAATCTTCTCATGAGTTTCTCAGATTTCTCAACCCTAGAAGAGAATACATCTATAGCTAAGAGGGAAGGTATTCCTGGTTCCCACCCATACAAAACGTGAATGGGAGACATTTTCAAAATCTGGTAATAGCTAATCCAATATGACATAAGAGCACTGGATAAGTATTGATCCCAGTGAAGAGGATCAGAGGAGGTTATTTTTTGTAGAATGGAAACCAAGGTTCCATTTGCTCATTCCACTGTCCCAATTGTGGAGGTATTATATGATATTGAGAAATTTTTCTGGGCTACCATGAATGTGGCCAGAATTTTGACTACTCTGGAGGTGAAGTTCTTACCAATATTGCACAATAGTACTAGTGGATGGCCGTGACAAGTGAAAATATTTTGATGTAAAAAGTGGCTGTGGCCTTGGCCTTTTGAGAAGGAAGAGCCACGGCTTCAACTGACTTCTTGAAGTGGTCCTTGGCTATGAGTTAAGTCTGTTTCCACCAGTAGTATGAGGGAGGGGACCTACTACATCCAGACTGATGGTGTGGAATGGTTGTTGAGGGGTAGTTGGTTGATACTGCTATTTAGTCTTAAAACCATATTGATTATTAACATAAGGCAAGCGCCCTAGATGACAACAATAGATTCCATCATCCCATCCCAATAGTACCGATCCTTAATCCACTCATAAGTTTTCTTTGCCCCTCCATAACCTAGGTTAGATGCGCTTCTAGGATAGCAGGTATGCGTTCTGAGGTCTGAAGGTAAGGCAGCCATTTCGCCCCACCTGCTTATACAACTTTTCCGTTTTCCACTTTTGTGTTATGGGAGTGCTGGGCTAACCACTTCTGGATAGGCTCATCCTCATCCTCCCATTCATTGGGGGTTATTAAGAGGTCATGTAACCTCTCCGCCTCACTGTTATCCAAGCGAAGGACTGGCAGCTGAGTCAATTCATCAACAATCATGTGACAGGTCCCAGCATGGTGTTCGATCTTCATTTTGTAATGTTGGAGCTTTAGAGCCCAGCGAGCTAACTGGGCATTAAGATCCTTCATATTCTGTAACAATGTTAACGAAGCGTAGTTGTAACTATAGTGAAGGTGGTCCCATATAGGAAAGGGAGGTAGTGTTTTAAGGCTAAAATGCAAGGCACTCCTTCTCTGTTACGCTGGTGTTGTGTTCCACTTTTGAAAGCATTTTACTGAAATAAGATATTAGATGATCAACTTCATCTTCATCCAATTGAGCTAAGATAGCCCCAACGGCGTGGTCTGAGGCGTCAGTAAACAAGATAAAAGGTTTATTATAATCTGGGTGCCATAGGATAGGACATTTTTGTAGCAGTTGCTTCATCGTCTCAAAAGCGGCTTTTTGTTCAGCACCCCAATAAAAAGGGGTATGCTTGGTTAATAGCTGGACAAGGGACTTTCTGAGTTAGGCGAACTTAGGATATACTGATGGTAATACCTCATCATCCCTAAAAAACTGAATATCCTCTAGACTTTTAGGATGCAGCGTTAGTGAGATTTCTTCGACCTTTTCCTGCCTGGGTTAAATTCCTTCTTAGGAAATGGATTGGCCAAGGAAATCCAATTTCATTTGGCGAAGGTACACTTTTAGGGCTTCAACTTACTATTAGACTTATGTAAATGTTGAAACACCTCCTTCAAGTAATCAAGATGTTCATTGAAAGCTTTTGAGAACACCTTGATGTCATCAAGATAGACGATGACACAAGTTAACTTCAAATCCTGCAAGATGTGAACCATCGCATGCTGGAAAGATGCATGTGCATTGCTCAACCCTTGTGGTAATTGTGAGGGTTGATTAGACCCTCATTACATATAAGAGCGCATTTCTCTTGATCCTGAGGAAAAAGTGGATTTTCCAATAGACACTAGCCAAGTCCATCGCGGAGAAGAAGTTAGAGTTATAGATTTTAGCCAGGGCTGAATCAATTTGGGAGATAGGGTAGCTATCCTTTTTCATGAGGATATTTAGCTTGCTGTAGTCCATGACTTGAAATGACCTCCATTTTTTATATATAGAGAGGGGGAAGACCAAGGGCTTTGTGAAGGAACAAGTAACCCCGCGTCTAATAACTGCTGGAGCTCCGTCCTCATTTGCTGATCCTCCACCTTTGACTTGCGATAAGTTTTGGACCTAATAGGGCGGCATCACCCACATCAGTGGAGTGGCACCAGCCTTTCATGTGGCCATAGTCAGTATCTGATTCAGAGAATATGTCACTATATTCATCTAGCAAGTTATGGTTTTTTTCCAACTCATCTGGGGTCAGCTTATTCGGAATATTAACATTGGGCAAGGTACACCCCATGTTGTCCATGGGTAAGCCCAAATCCGCCATAGAGCCAACTGAGTGTATATGATCAATAACATCTAATGGGATTAAAAGCATCTGCTAATCTCCTGGTGTTTTTGTATGACCATGTTCTTGCCGGTGAGATTTCCCAGATGAAAGTTTTTTTGGCCTCTGGTAGGTTAGTTCTAATATCCAAGGCAATACATTAGGCTCCAAAGGCCTAACGCCCTCAAAACTTTTGAGGTGCAACAAGCAATGGTGTGGTATTTGTAGTGTGATTTATGTGTCAACCACACTCTGTTAATCAGGCTTAATCAAGACCTTTTATGCAGCGTAAAAAAGGGAGACCGTCCCTAACAATCACTGAATCAGGCAATTTCTTTGTGTTTCGCCCAGAAGTAGAATAAGGCAAAGTTATAGCTGAAAAGGGGTATTTGACCAGGCAATAGTATTCATTTTTCTGGGTTCTTTAGTGGATAAGACTAAAGGGACTTCATAGTTAAGTTAAGAGAGGAAAACTTGTTTCATGTTAATTATTCCCTCTTACTCAATCATAAATGTAGTGCTGATGAGCATAACATATGCATTGTTGTCCAAAGCCACAGCAAGGGCTGATAAGATAAGCTTCCCAATTTGAATGGAAAGAAAAGAGTATGACCCAATTTCATGGGTATTATGTGCTCTGAGGTTCCAAATTCTAGAGTATACTACAATTCAGGCGCTAGCTTTATCTTCTTGATAAGATTAGTGGAGATCACGTTAACTGGAGAGCCAGTGTCCAGGATGGCCATTATAAGGACTTTTTAAATAACCTCTTCAACTTTAGTGAATGTTTCTCCAAATTAGGAGACAAGGCCAAAGCCTCCTTGAGCCGAAAAGTGGAGGTTAATCTATGAGAAATCTCAGGGTATATATCCAGGATGGATTGAATGGTGTGAACATGCTGAAGAGGTCGAATCAGGCCAGCCAAAAACTTATCACCATCGCTGGTACTTTCAATAACTTTTGAGCACCCTAATACTTGTTTGGGGAAAGTTTCTTCAGGTATGGTGGACACATCTACTCCTTCAGCGTACAAATGATCAAGAAACTCTACTTCTGTGGGGGCTCCCAATATATAGTAGCCAATGTCATCATACACCCCCTCAGATTCTTCCCCAAGGGTATTCTCAACAACTGACAAGGCTTTGATGGAGGTAGGGGAGGCAGCCACAGGATATTGAATAGTCTTAGAGCGCGAATTTACCAGATCACCTGGAGGGGAAGGAACAGCGGCTTTAGTGAGCTTGGGCGGGAGTATGCTATTAACTACCTTAAATGTATCTGATTCATAAGAAGGAGTGATATCCTTCTTGAGTCTCACTGAAGAAGCAGGTTTCACTGGGAGGATAGGTACAGGTGTGTTCACCCTCAACGGTTCTACAGGCGAAAAATATTCAATTATTAGAACTGAAGATGCAACCTAAGCTTCATTTATTTTTGCACAACAATGGAAAGCAGCAACATCTAACAGAGACTCCTTTATGTCGCGGATGTTTTTGAAGTAGCATTTTACAGAAAAATTATGCCAGGCTATAGAGAGGGTTTAGAAACTAACCCAGTTAACATGGCAGTGATAGCATCATCCAGGGTTAACATGTTAGACGTTGACAACCTTTGTGCAGCGAGGTAAAAGCGCTCAGAAAAAGGAAAATGTGTTTCATCCTTATATATGCTTAGGCGCATAAAGGCCTGCTTACCCCTGTTAAGACTCTGATGTGAACCAAATTCAGCTAAT
This sequence comes from Massospora cicadina, assembly GCA_022478985.1. Taxonomy (NCBI): domain Eukaryota; kingdom Fungi; phylum Entomophthoromycota; class Entomophthoromycetes; order Entomophthorales; family Entomophthoraceae; genus Massospora; species Massospora cicadina. The sequence goes on along the minus strand of JAKSZP010016094.1, from coordinate 76,942 downwards.
AGAGCCTCTTTCACCTCTGCCCAGGTATGTAGATTGTACAGGTATGTGACTCTCATTTCTTGTGCTTGACGACTCAAGCAAGGGAGAATGTATATGACTTTTGCTTGTATGATGAGACTTGCATTACAGATTCATAGAGATATAAGAATGAAGCTATGCTCCCTTCACCGGGGGTGAACTTTTCCTTAAGAGGGAGTTTGTAGGGCGCTGCTCAAGTTCCTTAAGGAGGTATAATTCGCTTGCTAGTTGCTTTTCAAGAGCAACTATTTTTGGTGTACAGGGATCCACTGTAGTGAGCACCATTTTGTAGGAATCCACTTTTATTGTTGCTCGCTGGTGCTTACACTGCTGGATCCCAAAAAGGTTTTAATAAAATAAAAATAGTACTACAAAAAAACTTGGAGTTTATGATTTTTTATTAGTAAAGCAGGGGAAACAAAAAAAGATTTCTCCCATTATCTGACTAATCATTATTTAAACTGTATTGAGGAACTAAGGGATTTTAAAATAACTTTGGAATGGCTGGTTACTGTCCAAATAAGGAAAATGAGCATACAACCTTTTAAAGCTTAAAAACTCACTTCACTTAGGCTGAGCGATGGATGAGTATCATTTTTAGAGCAAAAAGTAACCGTGGTGTTTAATGACTTTATATATTTTAGCCAATCCCCATTCAAGAAAAATATTGCACCTTGGGGGACCCCCAACTCAACTACAAAAGGGGGTGGTCCTAACGTAGGTGCTTGGAAGGACCTTGTTGTGGCTGAGTGTGTACCATCTGATGGTCGCCCCATGGTCCGTCATGTGGTTGGAGTAATCTGACTGCTTGATCTTAAATTTTGCCTGTGAAGGATTCAAAATGTTGTTACCCCAATTTGTGGGGTCCCATCAAAAATCACCCATGGTCTTTTGGGCTAAATCATCGATATCATCATTATCATTATTTAGATTGCTTTTAATATCATTGAAAATTTTTAAATCGCTGATATTTCCCTTTTAAACTAATCTTGGCCCAAACTTTCTTCTTAGGCATCTGAGAGGTCAAATGTCTGACACTGTAAGGCTTGCAAAGACTATAACAACAATGACTTTGGTGTCAGCTGGGGCATCAATCAAGGGACCACACCAAGTGTGGGAACATAACAGGATACTGGAAGGATAACTCTAAAATTTCTGGGGGAGAAATGTGAGATTAGAGGGTATAGAGTGGACCATCAAATTGCTCCATGAAATTCCCTTTTGAGGAGGAGAATGGGTACTATAAAAGAACCTCATCGCGCAAGGCCTTCAAGCACTTCATTTGGGCGGTTCACTGGGGGACTCTCCTTGATGGCAATATCTAAAGTGAGCTTAGGGTGGAAGCAACTAATAGTGTAGCCAGTGCTTCTACGATGCTGGTAAGAAATGCTTGGGATGTTGTGGAAGCATCTGAACTTTCACTCTGATGGAGGGAAGCAGAGCCTTCACTGGCTGCATAAGAGACTGGGGGAGTCCTGTTCAGGTGTATATGGAATGCAGAAATGGCAAGTGTTCCTGAGAGGTTGAGAAGGCAGGAGATACTCATACAAGAGTCTCTTTATCCTTTGGTATTGGCTAGATGTGAAGTGGTGATAATATCTGCCTTTTAAAGTTCACATCCGCCAAATATCAGGATCTTATAAAATAAATAGATTACTCAACAATCTTGTCTTAAAATATTTTGCAGTAGCAAGCGACATAACCTGATGAACTTCTAAAGAGAAGGTTGAGGGACGCTGGTCTATAACAATAGAGAACTTTCTTTTACGTTCCATAGCAGCAAACTGGTCACAGTGTGGGATCCAGGGGATTTTGATGCTTGCAAGTGCTATTCTTCTCTGGATCTTCACAATAATTTCTCAGAAGAAGGTTCACTTTCTACTGCTGAATTTGATATTTTCAGGGGAGTTGGTAGACCACCTATATTAAAATACTAAAAGTATAATTAACCAAAAGGTCAATTTTATTAATTTAAATTATTTAGTCATGAGGGGATTAAAAACAATTCCTCTTGATATTGAAATGCTTAGTATTTGTATCATCTCAAGGCTCAAAGTGAGTCAGATGAGAAATTATTATAAGCTAGGGCCATCTAAACAAGGTAATATGGGCTGTTGACCTATTGGATCATTTGAGACACACCTTGCTTCAATGTGAGAGCAGATGGTGATGTGACATTTGGGAAGATAAACCCGTGAGGCAGGGATATTATAAATTTAGAACAATCAGAAGGCGGGAAAATATTTTTTCCCTTGCTGGACCTCCTCCAACCCTATAAAGGGGACAGGTCGCCGCGGTGAGGTTGTACTAGTTTAGCTTTAAGATGGGGGAACCTCATAATGGCTCCCCTGATTTATCCAACGATTTGGTGCAATATGAAAGCCCAAAGTCGTGCCATTTGCCCAAGTATCTTTAGAAGTGTTACCCCAATTTAAAGGGTTCTATTTGGAATCAACCAGGTTCTTTTAACCGATGTTTTCATTAAACACTTCTGAACCACTTTTATTAATACATTGGACATAATGTCCAACATTACCCCCATCAAGAGTGGTAGGGCTTGAACAAAGACACAATAACTGGACAAGGACCCAGTTGACAGTGACTTCAGAAGAAAGTGATTTGATAGAGTACATAATCCTCACATAGATTTAAAAACAAATTGGGACTTCCCAAATAAGACCTAGATTCTCAAAGCTAGGGGTGATCTGAATGTGGTAATACGATACCAAGTTGGATACTTGGAAGGAAGGGAGAGTGGCCCAGAGCTCATTAGCGACTTGGCCTTCTTTGGTGACAGTCTTTTTCTATTAGTCATGGCCTCTGATTGTAATTGGATGATGTGTTGGGCCACCTTCTCATGGCTTTCTCAGGATCAGTCCTGGTAGAGAAAATATTTTAGGCTAATAAAGCCGGCACCCCAGGTTCTCACCCATACAGTACATGGAAAGGAGACATCTTATGGATGCGATGGTAGCTAATCTAGTAAGCCATGAGGGCACTAAGTAAGTAAAGATCCCAGTGTAGAGGATCTTTATTGTCCATTTTGTGAAATATTAAGAACAAGGTTTCATTAACTCTTTCTACAGTGACATTTGTGGATGGGTTATGTGGGGCTATGAAGAGTTGTTGAGCTCCCAGGGAAGTGGAAAGGAGTTTTACCACTCTAGAAGTAAAATTTTTCCCATTGTCAAATAGGAGGATCTGGGGCGCCCATGCCAGGAGAAGAAGTACTGGCGTAAGAAGTTGGCCATGACTTTAGCAGTCTGAATGGGGAGAGCATCAGATTCAACACATTTGCTGAAATGATCAATTCGAACCAAGATATAACAGTTGCTACTGGTAGTCTGAGGGAGAGGACCTACAACATACAAGCTTAGGTGTGGAAGGGTTGTTGTTGCTTAGTTGGTTTATACTGATACCAGTTCTTGTAGATAGATTCTTTTACAGGTCAGACATACATCCAGGACTTCAGCTATTGTTACCATAATGTCTTCCCAGCAATATCACTCTTTTACCCACTAATATGTTTTGCAGGCTTAACCTTGGCCTATGATAGTGTGGGATTCTAGGATCACCAGTACTCTTTCTGATGGTCATAGATAAGGCATCTAGTTTACTCATGATTTCTTGTACTACTTCACATATTACTTTTTGGTGTTGTGGGAGTGTTGAGCTAGCATTTTCTGTACTGGTACGTATTCATCATCCCATGCATTAGGAGTCATGAGGAGATCGTGTAACCTCTTGCTTCAATATTGTCTATCTTAATTGGCAGCTACGTTAGCCCCTCTACATTCATGTGGCGCATTCCTGTCTTGTGTTCAATAGTCATATTGTAATGCTAAAGCTTCAGAGCCTAACGGGACAACCATCCATTGTAGTCTTTAATATTTTAAAACCACTTTAGGGAGGCGTGGTCTGTTATCACTTTGAAGGGAGTCCCATATAGGAATAGGAGGTAGCGTTTTAGACCGAGCAGGACAGCCAGGCACTCTTTCTCAGTGACGCTGTAGTTGCTCTCAGCTTTTAGTAGAATTTTGCTAAAGTAGGACATGGGATGATCAACACCATGCTCATCCAATTGAGTTAAGATAGCTCCAACAGCGTAGTCAGAGGCATCAGTGAACAACATGAAAGTCTTGCTATAGTCAGGGTGGCGGAGGATTGGTCTTTTTGCAAAAGCTCCTTCAGGGTTTCAAACGTGGCTTTTTGTTCAACGCCCTAATGGAAGGGGTGTTCATAGCCAGGAGGCGGACAAGGGGCTCACTGTGTTGGGCAAACTTGGGGATAATTTGATGGTAATACCCCATCATTCCCAAGAACACCTGGATATTGCAATGGGTTTTGGGTACTTGAATCTTGGATATTACTTTAACCTTATCTTGTATAGGCTAAATCCCAGCTTTTGAGATGGCGTGCCTAAGGAAATCCAATTTCTTGAAAAAAGCACACTTGGAGGGCTTTAGTTTGATGTTAGATGCCCACAAAAAATTCAAACATCCTTTAGGTATGTGAGATGTTGGTTCTACATCTTGGAGTTGACTATGATGTCATCGAGGTATACAATTACATAGCTCAACTTTAGGTACTAGAGAATGTGATACATTGCCTGTGGAAAAGATTCAGGTGCGTTGCAAAACCCTTGAGGTAATCAGGTTGGTTGGAAGAGACCCTCACTAAAAGTGAGATCACATTTCCCCTGTTCTTGTGGAGAAAGGTCCATCTGCCAGTACCCGCAATCCAAGTCCATGGCGGAGAAAAATTCAGAACCAGATAGTATAGCTAGGGCATCGTCAATGTGGGAGATAGTATAGCTATCCCCTCTTTGTGAGGTTGTTAAATTTGCGGTAGTCCATAGCTACCTGGTGACCACCACTCTTCTTTCTTGTGAGCAATGAGAGAACGACCAAGGACTTTGGGAGGGCACCAGCAGCCCTGCATTATATAACTGTTTTAGCTCAGTTTTCATCTGTTGCTCCTCAACATTGGACTTGCGATAGGATTTTGATTGGGTAGGGCAAGGATCTACATTAACAATACTATGAGTCCAATCTTTCATATGTTTTAATCAGTATCAGCTTTGGAGAAGATGTTGCTATAAGACTCCAATAAAGAGTGAACTTTATTAAGCTCTGCGGGGGTTAGATCATCAGAGATTGAACAGTGGGAAGAGTACATAACGATTGATCAGCCGGTAAACCCATATCTACCATAGACTCAATACAGTGAACTTTTTGGACATCCTCAATGGGAATTAGCAGGCCTTTTCCGATATTCTGATGCTTCTTAAAAACCATGTCCTTCTTGATAAGATTGCTCATCAAGAGATTAATAGGTCGCTGATAGGTTGGGTCTAGCACGCCTGGCAATACTTTGAGCACAAGAGTGCTAACTCCGTCAATGCTGATTAAGTGCAGTAGGCAGTTGTGAGGGATTTGCAAGGTAATTATTGTGTCAATTACCCTTTGTTCACCAGCCTTGACGACTACCTCTTCAAAAGCATATAAAGGGACTCACTCCAACGCGTCCACTAATTGGCCAACTTTGTATTCCATCCTGACTGATGTAATTTAGGGATAAGGCGGAAGAAGATATTTAACTGTTCAAGCATAACCCTTGTTATTTAGCTCCCCATTGGTCAAAATCAGTGGAATCTCGTAGCTAAGCAGAGATAACCCTGCTTTAAGTTGATGATCCCTTCATACTCAATTATGAGCTAGGTACTAATGAGTAGACCATAGGTATTTTTTTCCAGGGCCACCGCTTGAGCTGACAAGATGAGCTTACCAAAATGAATGGTGTCAGGATTTTACCCTTTTAAAGTTATGCCTTATCCTGGGGTAAACCTCAACACTTTTCTTAAGGCCAAGTCTTAGGGTATTTGGCTAAAATCATAATAGGGTTGATAAAACTTCACCAAAGGGTTTAGAACCTCATAGGATGATGTTCTATCCGATTTGGGGTTGAATCCTATCTTAATTTAACAGGTGCTTTGTAGCAACCTTGTTATATATATTCCTTCATTTAGTATTATGATAGATCTGATATCTATTTTATTAAATATCATAATATCAACTTTTGTTTATATTAATTTTTCTTGAGCCTATAAAAGATCCCGCAAGTATTCCAATTAAGACATCTGATTTCTGGCAACCTATAATGTTATATATAATTATTTTATTTATAATATTTGAGAGCCACAGATGGGCCTTTGTGAACCCTAAAGTGGATAAACCATGTCCACTGGGCCTTGACGTTACGCTACAAGTCTAGACCATCTGTAAAGGATATCAAGTCTGAAAACTTAATCTAATCTAATTTCCCTAATTGGATTTACAAGCATTGAGGCCAACACATCATTTAAACTAATATTTTTATATGATATATAGGGGAATTATAACAGCTCTAACTCCAATCCTAATATATTTGAACCCTCCACACCATCCAGCTTCAAGACTTACCTGCCACTTTTGGAGTGTAATCTAAAACTCTGGGAGTGATGCTCACTACAGGGGGCATCTATGAGCTGGGAGAAAGCAAATATGTTTATTGCATCCTGGAGGATAAGATTTTAGAGTCTTGTTCCAAATTCTAGTGAGGACCTGAACTTACTCCTCAATTGATAATGGATCAACTTATTTTCTATTTATGAATTTTCCAAATGGATCAAAATGTTATGGATGAGCCTGCCCCAGATCCAGTTGACATTTTGGTTTGAGTGAGTCTGCCCCGGTGTCAATAATTACACAAAAATGAGAATTGAGATTCCCTGTGCAATATCACAGGATATTTAATTATATATTCATATATTTTTTATGATAATCCTAGGGATTTACCAACACTATCTCTTTACTGATCTCTCATTGTGAAACGCCATAAAGGATGTCTTGAGGAAGATTAACTCTCAATGGCTGTTTACCTCTCTTGGTATTTCTGAGACTCATTGTTACCATGATGGATGAAAATTTGTGGGTGTTGTCTTTTCACCACCGAGGGGTTTTGCTATTTTATTTACAGACCTCGCGCCAAGGAGTTATCCTGTACTCCATCCATTTTGATGGCCTTTTGGCATTGGTACGTGCAGAATTCCTGAAAGCTGTTATACCTGTTTATTGGAGGGCAGCATCAATTCAGAAGGACCTGTTTACTCTGACAAGCGAGTAAATCCAAATCAACAGTGTTGACTGGCTTCTCAGCTCTTTGTGACAATAATGAAAGCACCAACCTCTTTAGGAATTGAACCACTTGACACTGGGTGAAGAGTTTCCTTCACTAGGACAAGGCTTGAGGGGGCTCTGTCAGGATTTTATTCTTTTATTTTTAAGAATTATCCTGGGGTAAACCTCAACACTTTCCTTATGCCAAGTCTCAGGGTAATAAGTTTAAATCTTTATATGTTTGATAAATCAACACCAAAGGGTCTAAAAACTCATAGTATGATGTTCTGGTTGATTTTGGATGAAATCATTCCTATCTGAATTTATCAGATGCTTTGTAGCAACCTTGTTATATATTTCTTTTATTTAGTAAAATGTAAGATCTTATATCTCTTTTACTAGATACAAGAATAGCAACTTTTGTTTATATTAATTACACAGGCCTGCATTTTTTGGTTGCATCATGTTTCTCAAGATTTAATGATGGATTCCTATGTATGTTTGTGCGCTGAATACAAAAATGAACTTAGTTTCTTTCTATCACGTCAGAATTTTTTGAAAATTGCAATTCTCCAAATGTAGTATATGTCAATAAATATCACAAATATGAGACTTAATGACAGAGTGAAATAGGTTTTTTCATATAAAATGTATTATTTTGAGGCTTAAAATAGACATAATATAATAGAATATAGAAATATAGAAAATAAAAAATTTATGATTTTAGTCGTTGTGTTAACGTGTTTTTGGACCAGCCAAATGTGTTATATATCAAAAAAATCATAAATATAAGACGTACTTACAGATTTAAATACATAGGAAATGCTGCCATTTATCAGTTTAAGATGAAAATGAATCGTTGACATCATAAACCGACAGATGGCAGCACTTTTGTCATTAACCATGTTGTACATCTCAACTGTCAGTGTTGAGCAACTGTTGTTATGTATCTTCCACGATCAAAAGTGTTTGTGTCAGCGGATATACAAAAAAAACCAAACTTACAGTGCTCAAAATGGCGTCAAGAAGCTGTAAAAAGTCTGCAGGTTCCTTTTGTTACATTTGTGGTGAGTTAATGGTGTTAAGGCAAAAAGACATATAACATCATTTGTGCGGCAAGTGTATCTCGCATATTTCGGTGTAAAACTAGATCAAGACAAAACTTGGGCACCCCACTATGTTTGCTATACGTGTGTTGAAGGACTGAGATGGTGGTCAAAGGGTGAACAACATGATTTCAGAATTGGCATTCTGATGGTCTGGTAAGAGCCAAAAAATTCATAGTGATGATTGTTACTTTTGTTAACTGGTGTTCTCAGTTTCAATGTAAAGAATTGAAAGAACATTGTCTATCCAAATCTGCCATTGGCTTTACATCCTGTCCCTCATGGTTCAGAGTACCAATGCCTATGCAACCAGAACATTTACCTGAAGTTGATGGTTCAGAAATTGAAACAAATGAAGAAACTGAAGATAACAAAGAGGAGTATGAACCTGGAAATTCTGCTCCACAACTATTTACACAAACTGAATTGAATGATTTGATTTGCGACTTACATCTGACCAAAGAGGCTTCAAAATTGCTTGGTTCACGGCTTAAAGATAATAATTTGCTCGCAGCTGGCGCTTCATTTTCCTGGTTCAGGTACAGAGAAAAAGATTTTATTTCATACTTTTTGGTAGAAGGATACTTAGTATTTTGCAATGATGTGTTTGGACTGTTTAATACATTCAACATTCCATACAAAAGCACTGATTGGAGACTAATCATTGATTTGTCAATATGAAGCCTTAAAGTTGTCCTATTTCACAACAAAAACAGGTATGCGTCAATACCCATAGGGCATTCTGTACACTTAAAAGAACGGTATGACAAGTTAAAATTTGTTCTCCAGAAAATTAAGTTCGACAATCATAAGTGGATCAGATGTGGTGATCTCAAAGTAATATCAATGATCCTTGGACAGCAAGGTAGGTAAACAAAGTTTCCTATTTTTTTATGTGAGTGGGATAGCATAGATAAGGAAAATCATTGGAAACAGAAAGATTGGCCACAATGAGCTTCATTGGAACTTGAATTAAAAATGTGCTCCAAAAACTCTCATTGAGTTGACAAAAGTCTCCTTCCACCTCTACATATTAAATTAAGTTTGATGAAGCAATTTGTGAAAGCCTTACCAAAAGATGATAAATGTTTCCAGTATATTTGTAACAAATTTTCAGCCTTGTCAACTGCAAAACTAAAAAAGTGTCTTTACAGGTCTGGACATTAGAAAATTTTGCAAAGATGGAAATTTTGAAAAGAAATAGAAGTTACTGAAATAGAAGCCTGAGTCGCCTTTAAAAATGTAATAACCAAGTTTCTGGGAAACAAGAAGGATCTGAATTTTAAGTCTATTGCTGAGACTATGCTGCAGAAGTACTAAAATTTAGGCTGTTCCATGGGTTTGAAGGTTCATTCCCTACATTCACATTTGGACTACTTTCCTGAGAATCTGGGTACTGTTAGTGAAGACATGGGTGAGAGATTTCATCATGGCATCAAAGAAATGGGAAAGCGTTACCAAGGAAGATGGAATACTACAATTATGGTGTGACAGATGGGGTCTCTCCACATTGCCACAAAGCAGTTTGGGCAAGAGGGCCCATGTGAGGGCCCACAAACATGAGAGGGCTGCAGTGGTTAAGTCCTTCGTCCGTTGGCTTGATGAGCGGTTAAGGTATCCTTGGAACACGGTGAGGATGATGCTCACGCTGAGGAGGACAGTCTGTCCCCCAGAGAGAGCATTCAGAGAGGCAATGGCTCTGTCAAAATCTGACGATTGGTCCATTTTCTTCGCTCAAAATCCCTGGTTCTTCATCAAAATCTTAATAAATGATTTCAAAATTTCAAAATTTCATTTTTAAATTTTTGAGGTTTTTATTTGTAAGTATTAGAAGACAAAGTTGTCTTAAACACCTTCTCTTGAGTGTTTTTATATTATGGAATGGGGGGTATGGGGAAATTGGACCCCGCGGAGTCCGCAGGTGGTGGGCTATTTGCAGGTATATTTTGAGAATCTTGGCCTCCAATATTCCCATCTAGGCCTATTCTAGACCATCCATTGGGTGCCCGTGGCGTTATGGAAACTTTTTTGCATATATTTTGTTTATTGGGGATGAATCAGAGCTCATGTCAACTTTTTTGCCAAAATTTACATTTTTGGGATAATTCAGCCTGGCAGCCCCTGATTTGCTAAGCTGCCCTTCGCCATGGCTCTCAATCCTTTTGACAAGCGGTGGATTTAGCTTGGCAGCTCAGGATTTGCTGAGCTGCCCGATGCTGTGATTCTCATCATTTCCTCTTTTGGCAATATTTGGCTTGGCTGCTCCTGATTCACTGGGCTGCCTGATGCCATAATTCTTGCCATTTCCATTTTTAGCATAATTCAGCTTAGCAGCCCCTGATCGCTGGCTGCTCTTTGCCATTGCCAATCTCTCCATTTCAATCCTTGAAATTTGGGTTGGTGGCCTCTGATTGGCCCAGTCGCCATTTATGTTTACCTTTGCCACCTTTGCTCCGAGGTTTTATCAATTTTATGGCATCTGATTTGACAGAAGCCATTTTTGAGGGTCGTTGCCCTCAAGCCCTACGCTTTGATTTATATTGTTTATGATACTACTAGCTGCTATCCCCACCTTAGGGGGGTTGGGGCTATGTGGCGGTCAGGCAGCGCCTTGACCATCACAGATGGCAGACTGTTGCTGGATGTTGCACCGAGATGATCCCAGAAGTGCACATGCATGGAAAAGCCTGAAACAAATCATGGCTGGTCCAAAAAGATGTCGACACAATGACTAAAATTGTGAATTTTTTATTTTCTATATTTCTATATTCTATTATATTATGTCTATTATAAGCCGCAAAATAATACATTTTATAAAGAACAAACATATTTCACTCTGTCAATAAGTCTCATATTTGTGATATTTTTTGACATATACCACATTTGGCAAATTGCGATTTGCAAAAAATTATAATGTGATGGAAAAAAACTAAGGTCATTTTTGGATTCAGCGCATAAACATACATAGGAATCAATCATCAAAATACAAAATAGAACCATCGCAGGCTTGTGTTATACTTGACCCTATATAAGATGCCCCAAATATTCCAATAACTATATCATATTAATACCGACCTAAAATCTTATTATATTTTTTTAATTTATAATATCTGAGAGCCATGGATGGGCCTTTGTGAGCCCTTAAGTGGCTAAACCACATCCACATTGGGCCTCGATGTTAGGCTACAAGTCATGCCCATCTTTTGAGGATATCAAGTCTGGACATTTAATTTAATTATTTCCCTAATTGGATTTACACGAATAGGCCAACCCATCATTTTAACAAATATATTTATATGATATATAAGGTAATTGGATTGCTCCAAATCCCATCCTAATATATTTGAACCCCTCCACACTATACAGCTTCTAGACTTACCTACATCTTTTGGAGTGTAGTTCAAAATTCTGAGAGATAGGCAGAGAAGTGTACGCCCCAATGTTGCAGGTGTTGGTTGGGCCTGCAGTTACAAATTCTTGATTGTGGTTGAGGTCAGAGGCCAACTTTAATTTTCTTAGTAAGTTTGGTTGACACTCCGCTCACAGGGGACCCAGTGTCAAGGATAGCCCTAACCTTCACTCCATTGATTACAAACTCCACTTTGGGTAAGGTTCCACCCAAGTTTTGGAAAAGAGCGAGGACCTCCTTTAAATGGAGTTTAAAGGAAATTCATTTGGATTCTTCAGGGTATTTTTCTTTAATAGATTGTAGGGTAAGACAAACTGGGTGGGACGAATAAAGGTGGTAATGAGCTGGTCAGCATCGCTGGCAGTGGCAATGACCCTAAAACCACTCAGCACTTGTTAGAGAAAAGTTTGGCGAGGGATCCTAAACATATCCACTCTATCATGTTAACCTTATCAAGTTTCTCCACTTCATCTGAGGCGCTTAGCTCATAGTGACCATATTCTTCACAAACACTTCAAATTCATTTGTCAGAGGGATTATCAATGCATGTTAGATTTTCCATAATGTGTGAGATAGATATAGGATTTCCCCTTATGGCAGGATAGGTCATGGGGTTCTCCTCCACCTTATTTACTTTTAGGAGAGGCGTTGGAATTTTAACAGCTCTGTTTTTGACCCAAAGTAAGGGGTTTGTGCTGACAAATGGCGACAGGCTTCAGACTAGATTATTTGGATGAAAGATTGAGGGAGATAGCCTCATAAGGTGGATGCTTTAACTGTGCCAATTTCGGATCCATCAGCAGCTGTGTGCTTTTGGTAAAAAAGCGCTTTAGATTTTGTGACCTGCTCATTTAACCCATTGTTAGAGGGGGTGAATTCACCCTTGAGAGTGGTTTAGTATTAGAAGCAGGCTTTGAAACTAATTGGAGAGGTTCATTGACTTATAAGAGATGAACATGGTGGCAAGGTGGGGCCAGGGAGCGCTGCCCTAATGATGATGGTGAACTCTGACTTGCTAGCTCGAGAAACAAATGTTGGCTGGGCGGAGGAAGATCAGGTTTGATATGTACTGCAGGTTCTGGGCTCAGAGTAGTAACCAGCATAGGGAGCTCATAGGGATTATCATAGCCTCCTTTAGCGGCGCTACAGTTGTATAATCTGAAGTAGCTTCAATGTTATAAATATTGGTAACCTCCAGTAGAGCCTCCTTGATATCACGGTGTTGAGATTCTGATATGAATAGACAATATTCTCTGAAGAGCTATGGCGGTATAGCGAGAATCCGCTTATTAAGATGATTGTTTACAAGCATTTTGGCACCTTGAAATGAGGCGATATTGGGACATAACAAAATATTTTTAGATCGCCTACAAATCTGGCAATAGCAATGTCAACATTCAATGAATATAAGCTAGATCACTTTGAAATAAGGCGATAGAGAATTAATTAATACCATCTGAATCCAATGAAAATCAGCTGAATAGAGTATTTTAAGCAAAATAATGGTTTAATTTAAAGTCGCTGATATATAAAAAAGATAGGAGATTGTAAGAAGGAAGTTGTTAACAGTTCAAAAGCGCATAACAACAAAGAGTCGCTATATATATTAAAAAGTGTCATTAGGGCAATTGCTCCTATTTTATTATATTTTCCAGTTTGTTCAGAGGTCTGAAGATCCCATATTGTCTGTCCTTTTCAGTTGGTTTGACTTGTGTGACTCTTACAGCGTATGTCAACGGTATTGCCAAAAAAAATAAAACAAATGGATATTCTTGAGGTTACGTTTGATGAAGATAAGATGCTAGGCTATAGAAGGGTGAGAAGCTAAGCCAGTTAGAATAAACGCAAGAGCATCATCAAGAGGTAGCACTTTTGCAAGTAATATTGGCTGAGCTTCCCCATAAAACTGGTCAACAAAAGAGGAGATTGATTCTCCCTTATACATGCTAAGGCACATGAAGGCCTGTTTCTTTCAACGTAAACTTTGGGTTGAACCAAATTCTTCAACAAGGGCTTCCTTCACCAACGCCCAGGCACTGAACGTGTCCATATTTGGAACCATTATCTCTTGGGCCAGGCGACTCAAGCAAGGGAGTAGGTATTTAATTTTTTGAGAATCAGATGTCCTTCCATAACAGATTCATATACATAGCAAAATGAGGCAATGATAATCTCACCTGGGGTAAACATGTCTCGAATAGGGGTTTTTGAATCACTGGAGGGACCCCATTAAAAGGGTGCTTTTCAACTCTTTGATTCGATATAGAGCATTTGTAGCTGTTGTTCTACATTGTCTAACTTGGGTTCAAAAGCTGCGGGGAGGTTTTAATGGTGTCTTATCACAACCGCCTCCATTTTTAAAAATGTTTGTGGTGTACAGGATCCCCTGTAGTGAGCACCATTTGTGGTATCCAGGGGATTTTGATGCATGCAGGTGCTATTTTAAATTTAAATTTATTCGATGTAAGATGACCAGGGGACGGACAGTACCAATACAAACTAACGACTAAAAAAACATAAACCAAACGCCCTAAATGAGTGGCAAAAACCAAAATAAAAAGGATAACCTAGCCAACCAGTGTAGCAGTTGTGAACCGCTTAACCCACCATGGCGGAGGGGGAGAGGGAGGGGGTACCAGACAGATTATCAATTTCTTCTTCACTAATGAAGAGACAGACTAAAGCTGAGAGCAAAGGGTTGTGGCATCCGCAGGATGCGGGTTGAGGAAGAATGGAAAAGGGTTAAGTTTTCGTCAACAAGCTGGTCCTAGAGCACAGCCTCCAGGAATTCGGCAAGATGGTGTTCAGCTTGTATGCATGCCTTGAAAAGCTGGGAAAACTTAGTTATGTTGGCTCTGGTGATGCGCGTGGTGGGGAAAAATTATGCCAGTTCAACAACTTGATTGAAAGCAGAGGTGGCGGTATCCCTTAATCGTTCAATTTCCACCTTTGAAACCTCAGGGAAATTGGCAGGTTAGTTGATTTTATGTAGCCCCTCATTAAATTAAAAGACAGATTGTGCCACGGCTTCACAGAGATGGCAGCTATCAGGAGAGGCCACAGCGGCTTTGGCAAGTTGATGGTCACTCAAGAATGGGGTAGCGGTGGGTTTGGGGATATATTTCTTAGGTGGGAATGTGTCATAGAAATCTGAAGGTAGATATGAACCAAATTAATTAGAAAGTCGGGAAGTGGTACAATTTCCCCAGAAACAGTTATTTCATCCAATTGGTCCCAGGTATTTTGATTGAGCGTGATTGATTCGGAGGGACAAGGTTTTGGTTGGGTAAGTTTTGGGGCGTTAATTTGGTTGGACTGAATATGGGTCAAAACCTGCTCCTGATTGGGTAAATTGTTTTGAAATCAAGCCGGCTTGGGCTTTGGTTGCAAAGGTTTGTTGATTTTTGTGTTCATCTGGAGTGGGTGGGGGCAGCCAAAATCCCCACTAAAACGCTGTTTGTTCAGCCTCATATGTGGGCATGGCGGATTCTGCTTGTCTTGAATTGTAGGTGCAGTTTTTTTGGAATGATTCAACTTATGGCAGAGGGGACAAACGTGCGGCCATTGTCATATGAGCTCAAAAGAAGTGATCTGGTGCAGATGGGATATGGGCACATGGTGGGATGTGCTGGGCTACGGTTGGCTGGTGGGGGGTAATGGTGGCCGTTGCCCATGGTGCTGCTAGCCGCTCAGCTCCGCTTGGGACCCCAGGAAGTGGAGGATGGGGTTTGTACCATATTTGGATAGCCCCATCATCAGTTCTTCATAAAGTGTTTGAGGCGGAAGGTGCTAAGGAAGGTTTTCAAAGGTCACCACCATTGTGGTGTCACTGGGGAGATGTGTACGGGTTGTGTAATAGGTGTATTTTTATATATCAAGGGCGTAGTTACTTCAGTAGCTGCGGCCTCTTCAGTGGGAAAACTAATATCAAAATAGCCCTAATAAGGGCGGAAGTCAATAAATCCCGCTGGTAAAAACGTGGATGATGCCAGATCAATTATTGCTTTGTCAGCATATGGGAAGAGACGCCCATATTTGACTTGGAGGCAACAGCGAATATTGGATTGGGTAGGGAAAGTGGGTGGGGGCAGGTAGGGTGGACTTGCGCTAAGTGTAATGATAAGTTCCTTGGAGGGACAAATCAGCCAGATGCATTAGGCGGACTGGATGAGCCTGTGTGCACGCATTTGCCTGTAGGGCGGAAAATGCTAGCAGGTGGCGGATCCGCTGACATAAAATGAAAACTGATACAGTGGAGGTGACGATGGAAAATTTAATGGATGCTTTCTTAATAAATTCACTCAAAAGTGATGTTGAGCGTAAATAAAAGCGCATGCAGGTGCTATTATTCCCTGGATTTCCACAATAATTTCGCAGGAGAAGGTTCACTCTCTACTACTGATTTGATGTTTTCATGGGAGTTGGTAGACCACCTATATTAAAATACTAAAAGTATAGTTAAACCAAAAGTTAAATTTATTAATTTTTATTAATTAGTCACGAGGGGATTAAAAACAAATCCTCTTGATAATAGAATGCTTAGTATTTGTATCATCTCAAGGCTCAAAGTGAGTCAGATGAGAAATTATTATAAGCTAAGCGCACCTGAATCAGGTAATATGGGCTGTTGACCTATTGTATTAGTTGAGAACACCTCGCTTCAATGTGAGAGCAGATGGTGATGTGACAGCTGGGAAGATAAACCCGTTAGTCAGGGGTTTTATAAATTTAGTCCAATCAGAAGACGGGAAATTTTTTACCTTGCTGGACTCCCTCTAACCCTATAAAGGGGGCAGGTCTCCGCGGGGAGGTTGTACTAGTTTAGCTGTAAGATGGGGAGACCCTCATAATGGCTCCCCTGATTCAGCCAACGATTTGGTGATATTCAACTGCCCAAACTCATGCCATTCGCCCAAGTATTAATAGAAGTGTTACCCCAAATTCAGAGGGTCCACTGAACTTCAACCAATGTCTTTTGGTCAATGATTTCATTAATCACCTCTTAACCACTCTTATCAATACAATTGAATTGTAATTGTCCAACACACTGGTGCAAAATTTGTGCAAATGGAATAAGCATAAGGAGTATTACTTTCTGTATCCTTTAAGGTATGTGAAGGGGACGTGTGAAGAGAGTGTCTCTAACTCTCTCTATATAGTGGGCTACAATAAAAGTTATAAAAATTCACTTTATATGGTGCCACCTATTCATAGCTTACAAGATAATATAGAAAACCCCAGACTGTGGTGTAACCTGTGAGGGCATCAAAAGATAACATGTGATAGATAGATTTATGAACTAAGCTTTTTATCTAAAGGAAGAATACCAACAGAGAGATTTTTGGGGCAAAGCTAATTTTTTAAGAAAATGAGAATTTGGGCCTTGATGAATTTGTTAGACATGGAAATCTCTCTGTCCACTAGAACGAGGCTACCAATCATGGTAGTTTATAGCTCAAGTATGCACAAACTTGAGACTTTGATACCAACAGAATGATGCCATTATATGTAAAAAAAATTTGTAAACTAAATAACTTGCATAAAAAAATAAAAAGCAATTAAACATTATCATTTACACTATAATGGGAATTTTCAACCTTGTTGAAATATTTAAACGGGACCCCATAATGCGATTCCTAGGGATTAACTTTGGCCCTCTTGGCATTAATCCATCACTAACCATGCTTTATTTAAAATCAAAGAGGGTGGCCAACTTGACTCCTCTAGCTTGGACCATCTCTTCCTTATCCATGCACTCCAACTCACACAATTATGTTTTAATAATGACAGGAGGAGATGGCAAAACATATCTTCACAGAGTGTCCAGCAGCAGAGGCTTTGTTGTTTAGTTTTCTACTATGGTATGAAACATACCAACCAATGTGCAAGTATCTTTCTAGGCCATCTAACATGATTAGAGATCACGATTAAATAAGCTCAAAAGTCTTCTTGAATTAAAGGAGGGGTTCAGAGCTTTGTGCGCGATATATAAATAGATGATATATGGTCTATGGCTTGCCAGAAACCATCGTTGCTTCCCTTTAGAAGGAATCCAACCAAAAATTCTTTGGATGTAGTCAAGCGACGGTTAGATATATCTGCAAAAATATGACAATCCTCTTTCCTCAAGCATTCCAACTTTGGGGTCAATCTGATCTCAACTCTCACAATCAGGTATGAGAGGCATATCTTCTATTTGGCTGGGTAGCCTTTGCTGCTCAGTACACAAAAAAGTAGAGTATATGCGAGTTTTGGGATTTTGTGAGCCACCCAACCCGCAATTGGTTCAATTTAGCCTTGATTTGTGAAGCCCAGTGTAGCAGAGGACAGTATTTAAGTATATCCAAAAAGTGGTTTGCACTGGGAGCCCTTTGGAACACACGAAAATCTAAGAAACTGGAACTAAAGATTGGTCCCTACCGCATTATTATAAAGATAGTTCATGCCTCCTGTCCAGTTAGGACTTTTGCCAAAGTTTCGCAGCTTCTCCACGTTCCACAAGTGTAGACTAATCCTATTTAGGGTCCTCCTCCTGAGTCCCAGAGTTGTACCTGTTGGATGGGGTACCAGAGTGGGAGCGATATTAGATAATGGCCTCCCTTTGGGTGAAAAGAAGGTTTGAGTTCCTGGTATTGTGAAAATGCTTTGATACCACAGAGAAAAACTAAGATCCATCCCACAATTGTGCCCATGCACAGGACATAGTTATAAATTTCCAAAAGCTCTTTACTGAAGCTGCTGGACTTAAGTCTACTCAAGAGATTGCCTTCATGGTGGTACCTCCTGCCCATAAAAACTTATTAATTGAGAATGCCCTGAAAAGGGGGTGCCTCATAAGCTGGATAGTAATGTAATGTCTCATGACATAATTAATGACATAAACTGTAGAAACAAGGAGAAAGCTGTTACATAAATTTAGCTTTATTTTGGCTGACCTTCCTGAACATAAGAATAACTTGTAATAATTGTGGGTAAGGGACAAGCATGCTCAGATTGGTACAAGAAGTCGCATGATGATTTTAGATTTTAAAACTATGGCGTTGAGAATAATAAGCTATTTAACTAACATGAATGGGTCATTATGCATGATATCCATACAGAAACTTGATCACTATGTTAATTGTCATATTACTAAAAACCAAAAAAGTTTTATTCCACTCAACATCATTTTTGAGCGATTTTGATTAAAAGTAACCCATCAATTTTCCATCGCCACCTATACTGCATCAGTTCCCATTTATTTCTGAGAATCCACCACCTGCTTCACCAGTATGGGGCAGCGGTGCTCCACCTGATAGGGTTTTCTGCCTGGCAGGCAAACGCGTGCAGACGGGCTCATCCAGCCCGCCTAATGCATTGGGCCAAGTTGTCCCCCAAGGGACTTCTTATTACAGCTAGCGCGAGTCCACCCAACCTGTCCCCACCCCTAGCCCTACCCTAATCCAATATTCGCTTTTTCCTCTAAGTATGGACATCTCTTCCCATATACTGACAAAGCGATAATTGTGCTGGCAACGGCTACATTTGCACCAGCTGAATTTATCAACTTCAGCCCTTATAAGGGCTATTTTGATATAGGATTTCCCACTCAAGAGAACGCAGCCGCTGCAGCAGCTACGCCCTTAATATATAAAAAACACCCATTACCACCACCCATACACGCCTCACCAGTGATACCACATTTGTGGTGACATTTGCAAACCTTCCTTCACAACTTCCCTCTCAAACACTCTATGAAGAATTGATGATGGTGCTGTCCAAATATGGCACAGACCCCATCCGCCACTTCAATGTCCCAAGTGGTGCTAAACAATAAGTAGCACCACAGGCAATGGCCACCAATACCCCCCACCAGCCAACCATAGCACAGTACATCCCACCTCGTGCCTATATCCCATCTGCACCAGATCACTTATTTTGGGCTCGCATCAACAATGGCCCCACAGTTTGCCCCCTCTGACACGAGTTGGACCACTCCAAAAAGGCCTGTCGCCACAGTTAAAAAATGTGGAAACTGCCAAGCCCACATGTGAGGCTACAAAAACAGCGCTTGATTTAGGATTTTGGCTGCCCCCACCCCCTCCAGACGACCATTTGAAAAATCAGCAAACCTATGCAACCAAAGCTCAAGTTGGCCAAATTTCTCACAATATACTTAATTGGGAGCAGGTTTGGACCCAAATTCAATCCAACAATTTTCCCACCCCAAAACTTACCCAAACAAAGCAACATCTCTCCAAATCAATTCTAATCAACCAAAATCCCTGGAACTTATTGGATGAAATAACTGAATCTGGGGTTTTGTCCCACCTCCAGACTTTCCAATTAAAATGGAACTGTATCTACCTTCAGATTTCGATGCCCATTCTCACCCTAGAAATATTCCCCAAACCCACCGCTACTCCATTCTTGAGTGACCACCAAACTTGCCAAGGCCACGGTGGCCTCTCCTGATTGCTGCCATCTCTGAGAAGCTGTGGCACTCTCAGTTGCTTAATAAAAAGAAGGGCTACATTTAACTGAATTCCCTATCAATTTCTTAAGGTTGCAAAAGTGAAAATCAAACGATTAAAAGAAACTGCCACCTCCGCTGTCAAGCATGTTGCTGCACTGGAAAGATTTTCCCCACCACACGCATCACCAGAGCCAAAATTACGAATTTTCCTCAGCTTCATGACGCATGCATACAAGCCAAACACCATGTTGCTGAACTCCTGGAAGATCTGCTCCAGGCTCATATTGTTACTAACAATCTTAAAAATTATCTATTTAACCTCAATTCACATCCTGCGGATGCCCCAACCCCCTTACTCTCAGCTTTGATCCGCCTCTTCAAAGATGAGGATGAAATTGATAATCCTCCTGATCCCCCTCCCCTCTGCCATGGTGGGATAAGCGGTTCATGGCTGCTGCACAAGGTAGGTTAACTTTCCTTTTGTTTGATGTCTTGCCACTCATTTAGGACGTTTGTTTATGTTTTTGGTTTGCTTATTTGGTTTTGTATAGGTAATGTCCATCCCCTGGTCTGCTTATCTCAAATAAAATTAAAAAATTTTAAAGTATTACTAAAAACCAGAATATTTGTTTTCAGTAAAGAGCTTGAGTTTAGCATACTTGACAACAGCACTACTTTCGATGGTAGTGTAGTTCTATTGGGTAAATTTGGCTTGATACCATTATTAAATGTCCCTGACTCATCCCATCCTACCTTATAGTTTTAAACTCAGACCATCTTCCTTGCTGTTGACTTCCTATACAATAATAGATATTTTAAAAGCTTTATCTAATGTAGTTTTGGGCTGGCCTTTCTGTGAACGTACTGATGAGGTATCCAACAAACTAGAACGTTTTTATACTAAAAATCAAATGCTGATATTATTTAACCATTTTTAGAGTCTAGAGCACTCTTAATTAGGTTCAAGAAGCCTCAAAAATGACTATCAGTTGGTCATGAACTCTCCCTTAAAGTCTAAGGAAGTAGTCACATTCTTAGACTAATTGTTATTTTTGTAACTTTATATTTATTAAATCTGGGCCATCATGGCTCAAGCGCTGTCTGTGATGTCCTGTTTAGTTTAGTTTAGTAGTTGGTTCCCTGTTGATATGGTTTAGTAGGCTCCACCACCTCTCTGGAAAAGTGGTTATACTGAGAATCTTCAGATAGTATTGGGATTAAAGGGTTCAAATTCCAGAGCTTAAACTAACTTAAATAGTCTAACCTTATTTTTCCATGTTGAAGGAATGATTACTGTTGATAATAAATTGAGGGACAGGCGTTGGAGATGTTTATTGGTTGGGTGACCTTTTTGATTATATTATTATACATATCCACAATAGTTGAGGTTGGGAGAGAGGCTAGTTGGGCAATAATTCTGAAGAAAAAAGAAGTAACCCACAGCTCATCTACAACATGATCAAGGTCATCATTTTGCTCCTGATGATAGACTTGGGCTTTGAGCCACCCCTCCTTTGATCTGAATGCATGGTAGGGCTCTGTTTAGGTTGATGGGTTGCCCCTCAAGACTTACATTAATTTTTCCTTTAAGGAATAGGCTTATACCACCATCAGAAATTTAAGCCAGGGCGGAGAGTTTTACCTTCATTGAGTTTGATGGCGAGTTTAGAAACTAACTCTTGGGGGATAGGAGAATCAAAACTGGCTTTGTGGAACCTTTTGACCAGTTCTTTGAAATTGTATCCCTCTATTGCTCACCCAACTGTTCTCATTTGTGGTGTAATCAATTCTTGATAACAGATATCAAACAGAGCGGTGCAAATTCTGTGAAGCCAGAATGGCCTCTACCTCAGCCTCTTGAGAGTTATCCCCCAAGATAGGTCCAGGAGACGTGGGCAAGAAACATTTGAACTGGGACATCTGGGACAAATGAAACAAGTTGTGATATTATAAGTGGGTAGGAAATTAGAGCCAGTAGGCACCACTTCCTAAATCATTTAGCACCTCATAGTGCTATCGTTTAAACGATAACTTTCAGGAGGAAGCTTCTATGGTCAAATGGCGTTAAACAACAGAAAGAGGGATCGCTACTAAGGTTAATATGTAAGGTGTCATTTCTGATTTGCAAAGGATTTAGTCTCTAATTGGCTTGTGCAGGTTTTACCTTCAAAATTTTAGTTCTGCACATGTGGTTCAGGCGTTCTTCCACTACCAGAACCGCTAAATTGAGTTAAGTACCAATTTGAAAAAAAAGATTTAAACACAGGCTGGCCTCATAAGGGGAGAAACTAATGAAAGCGTAAGGACTTTATTATATGTGAACTGAGCTATAAGAGATCTTATACCCATTTGTTGCGGTTAGCTAAGGCATATCAGCGTTATTACTGGTCAATTAGATTTTTACCCTTTCAGTTTGACCAGCCAATTAAGCGTGATAAGCGGTCTACCAGCATGATTTGATATGAAGAATGCCAGAGATAACAATCCAGAACCTGGATTTAAATCAGGTCCACAGTTGCTTACTATCTCTGGGTAGACAAAAAAATGATTAATATATGTGCTAAAAAGCCTCAGTTTCTTCTAGATTGACTGTAGTATAGCACTTAATGAAAAGGACAAATCTGGTAGTGAGTGAGAACTATCATGATTGCCTCAAAATTTTTTTGGAGAAAGCTCTCAATGAAATTAGTGGAAATGAGGTCCTTGGACTCTCAGCTTGTTGCAGGATATATAGATACCTTTCATTTTAAGACTTATTTAATCTCTGGAGAGGGTGTATACCACATGGCTGGCAATTTATGTGGGAATCTCCTTGGGAGGAGCCTGACTAGTGCTATGTTCTCTTGACCAATTCACCACACTTTTTGGACCCATGATGGCCAACTGCTGGGATCATGGTGAACATTGGTGACCAGGTCGCAGAGAAGAAGGAATTCAAACTCTATCCAAAAGAAGATTACCCTTTCCTTTAAGACATAGTGGGTATGCTTCTGAGACTTGTTCTCCTTGTTCCAATATACCCCAACTCTCTTCAAAGAGGTTAATGAGCATCTAAGACCTGGTCTAGGATGGGCGCATCTTGGAGGAAGCCGTCAAAGGATACTGAGTGGGGGCAAGTGTCAAGAATTGTGATGAGGGAACAATGATGGTAAGCTTAAGTAGATCATCCGCGCTGAGATATAAAGAATGGTTTTAACTTAGGATGCCTGGTAAAACATTCAAGAGCCACTTTACAAACTTAAACTTTAGTGGAAGTTGCATACTTTATGGTAGGTGCAGTCCTGGAAGTGGGCTAAAACTTTGGTTTTCTGTAGTAGATCAGATATTGGTAGTTGGTACTAAATATAATCTTATACTTTGCCCTTGAAAAAGGTATAGCCATTGAGTTAGTTCTCAGGACAAAGTACCCAACTCTATGACATAGATTGCCAATCTTATTCAGAGGATGTGAACTTTTGATGGAATTAAGATACAAGGTGTTAAACTCCATCACGCTTCTGAAAAAGCACTTCACCCACAGCAACTAAAGATGCGTCCAGGACACAATTAGGAGCCTATAAATATATGCATGCCATATAACTGGAATTGAGATAGCGAATCTTTGATGAAATCAAAATTCCTGCTGAAATTTGATTGTTTATTTGAAAGGGCGTGTAGATGCGCTACATATGTCTTGGGCTTTTGGATATTACCATATTATCCCGCCTGACAAAGATTATAAATCTTCTTATCCACTAAAAGACAATGCCCTCTAATGGATAAGGGAGTTATCATTCCATATGATGACTATTATTCACGTAATTATCCCAAATGAATATTTATTAACTCACCTGGCTTTAATCTGCTAGATCAATATTGTTACGTCAGGATAAACCAATAAAAAACAAGCAATTAAGTTGTCAATTTTCATATTGATAATAGTAGTACTTGTAAGATACAATCAAGCTTTGTTGCCAATTGACTAAGGAATTATAGGAGTTTTAAGCAATTGATGACACCTTGATAAAACTGCTAAACTTACCTTATGAGTATCTTGACCTGCTGGTTATTGGTAAGAGTTTTATTACCTAATCATGTTGCTAACTAATAAAAGGTGAATCGCTGGGTTGAGCGAGGGCATTGGAACATGATATATTATTCAACCCAAGAGGGTCACACTTTGAGTAGGGGAGAGAACCTGATTAAATCAATGAGGAAGATCACCTTTTCGTGTGAATGAAGGGTGAATTCATTGCAACAGCTGCCAATTTCAAATGGGGCGCCAACAGAAGAGTTGGGTGCCAAATCCCCCTTATATTCCCTTAAATTTAAAAAAAGCAGAGTATTTTTAAGTCTCATACATATTTAGTTTTTATACATCCGTTGTAATTTTGGTACACTTGGCATTAGAGTAGAGGGAACAGATATCCCAATTTCAATATACAACTAACAAGTTCTCCACGCTTTCTGAGTCAAGAGAGAGAATAGCCTCTGAACCTAATCTTTGGTTAAGTTTTACCAAAAGGAAGCGGTAGAAGCTTCACCAAGAGTACCACTGAGCCATAATTGTTAGTTAAATCTAAGTAGAGACCTCTAAGTCAGAAATAAAAATCAATTTTTTAGTAGATGTTACCTCATAACCTCTGAGCCTTCTGCTAGTAGGTTAAGTTCTGTTAACATCCAGAAGTTACCAATTTTATAAATGAAGTTGAAGGGAAAAGAATTCACTTGTTATCTGGAGATTTTATTCAACACCTTCACTAGTGAATTGAAGAAATACTGTTATGCCTGTTTCAAAGAGAATCCCAAGCAGTAGAAACATTTGGTAGTGAATCACTCAACTGGATACTAATCTTTATACAAATATCAAACATCCACATATTCTATAAGATTTAATCAATAAAATCTATTTAACATTTAAAAATTACTTTGCAAGGAGTTATATGGATCTGAAAAGAACTATAATAAAGAAAGAGATAGCTTCAGAGTTTAATAATGGTGCTCACCCCAAAGTAGGAAGCTGATTAGCCACTAGCTCCCAATTTTTTCACAATATGATAAAAAATGGGCTTCCAATTAAGTTATGTAAGGGCCCAGTATATGGCATAAAAAACCACTGGCAACCCACCCCAATTATGTTAAGAATGAAAATTTGTGGTTTTAATGAGGAAGGTAATGGTTCACAATAATACTAAGTGCCTCATCCACCAGCTAATGGTGTAATGGGGAAACCCGCGTGGCTTCAAGATGTAGAAACTTTTTGCAAGAAGGGAAGAATGGATGACAATTATTAAGTTGCGCTTAAGTGTCAGTGATAGGATTAAAAGAAGGAATATCATCATTAATGACTTTTGTTTTTTTTAATTAAATCAAATTCAAGGTTAGCGTCAATGACCAGTGTGTTGATGGATTTAATGAGTGCATCTTTACAGCAGGATCATGGAAAACTGTTGGAAGGAGGGTGTTCGTTGCCCAGGCGTTTTTCTAAACAGGAAATACAGTGAAAGGGTGGAGTATTTGTGTTGAACAACGCTAAAATAAGTTTTTTAATGGTTATTATAGCGAGTTATATTAAATAATAGAATCTGCAATTAACCATATTGAGGACTGTTGCCTTAAATTCTTAGAGTCCAGATTATAAGGATGGCCCAAGGAAAGACCTAGGAATGTAAGTGCGAACTCATATAGTGTATCACACCAAGATGCAGATATTATTTCAGAAGCTTGGGTTATTAAGGAAACCAAAATTAATTAAAATTGTTGAATTGACATTTGATGCAGCCATACAAATCCAGAACCTTGATGCAAACTGAAAAGACCTCAGATCTACCAGATTTTAACCATAATTTCATTTGTACTCAGAAGGTACTTCTGAGGTGATTGAGTTACCATTAATCATTTTGAATTCCACTTGGGTGACTTGAACAGTTGTATTAGGTTTAAAATGGTTCAATGTACCTATTTTGAGCTATTTTAAATAGTTAGAATCTTTTTTGGCGCGTTGGAGGGATGGTTACGGTTGATGGCTACTGGAGGAAATGGCGCTGAAATGGTTTTTACTGCTTGGGCGACCTCATTGTGGATCTTATTAATTTTTCACAAGAGTTGAGATTATAAAGAGAGTAGGTGTAAAATTTATCTAAAAGTAAATGGTGTAACCTAGATCATTTACTACATGTGAGAGGTCATCTTTTTTCACTAGGGGATGAACTTAGGGCTTGGGCCTCCTCTTTGAACTAAAATGGATAGATGATTCTATACTGGTGTTGGTATTGTCTTCTGGACTTACATCGCCCTTTACTTTAAGGAATAAGTGCATCTTGCGATCAATTTATTTGAGCCAAAGAACTGTTTTTGTGCTTTTTAAGAAATTTTTTATTTAGAGAAAAACAACTATTTTCTTGGGGGTGATGGGGAGGATCAGGTTAGCTTGGTGGGACTCTTTGACCAGTTCTTTTCAGTTGGTGTAACAGGTTCAGCGACTGGGCGTGGAACCATTAAATGGGGACAACTTTGATGAATGATTTTGTTGTAATATTTTCAGTGATAAGAAAGTGTCATTATTATTAAACTTCTCTTTAACCGCTCAAAGTCACTTTTGAGCGATTTTAAATTTAAGTTAATTTATCCACAGCCATCTGCCCAAACCTATTCTTTGATGTCCTTGGCTCTGCCGCCTGCCACCCCAGTGTGGGGCAGCAGTGCACCCCCACCTAGCGTTTTCCGCCCTGCAGGCAAGCGCGTTTGGACAGGTTCAAACAGCCCACCCACTGCTTCCAACCGTTTTGTCCCCCCACGAGACCTAGCACTCCACCTGGCGCGCATCCACCCTTCTCGCCCCCATCCTCTCGCCCTCCCTCGCTCTGCTATTCGCTATTGCCTCAGAGTGGACTATGGACGTTTGTTCCCATATGCCGATAAGGCAATTATTGACCTAGCCACTACAGCCTTTGCGCCAGCTGGCTTTATAGACTTCCGCCCTTTTAAGGGCTACTTTGACGTTGGGTTCCAATCTGAGGAGGATGCTGATGCGGCAGCACAAACTCCTCTAATTTGTAAAAAAAACCCCATTCCCACAACCTGTACTCGCCTCCCTTCAGACACCACGCTGGTGGTATCCTTTGCAAATCTCCCATCCCACCTTCCACCCCAGGTTTTGTATGACCAGTTGGTCGCGGGGCTCATGGCTTATGGCACTCAGCCCAACCTCATCTTTGCCATTCCTTCTGGTGCAGAACGCCTTGCTGCTCCTCGTGCAACAGCCACCATCATACCACACCACCCTACCATAGCCCAACAAATCCCACCCCGCGCTAGTGTGGCTGCAGCACCTGATCATTTCTTTTGGGCTCAGGTCGATAATGGTAGGCAGATTTGTTCCCTCTGCTTTGGCCTCGACCATGCAAAAAGAGCATGCCCTAAGGCCAAATCTGCTGATGCAGCTTCTGAGCCCCCTCTGGAGGTTCAGTATGGGGCACTTTGCTGCCCCCTCCCACCCTCCAATCTCGTTCAGTGGGCCCACATGGAAAATCAGCCCCAACCAAAACCTCCATCCTCACTCTCCCACCTAAATCTACGCCAGCCAATCAGAGCAATGCTTGGACCAACATTCGTACCCAAGCAGCTGCCCATTCGCCCAATCCTAACCACTCAAATTTAAATGCCACTATTCCAGTGAACCAAAATCCATGGGATCTATTGGCTGAAACTGACGAATCAGGTAATATCCTTATTAGTAAGCATACAGGTCAACCTCTCTGCCATGGCGATTATGGTCGGGCAGAATTTTTCCTTCCCGACTTTGATGAACTCCCTACCCCTCGCCATTTTGCTCCTCTACCCAATACAACCCCCTTCCAAAGTGACCACCAGCTCGCCTTAGCTGCGGTGGCCTCTCCTCATTTCCCAAAACTACGCACCGCGGTGGCCCAGTCAGTGGCTCAGCTCCAGCATGGCCTGCCCACCATCTTCTTCCCCCTGACTTCCCTGAATCTCCCTGCAGTGACATCTCAAAATTATTTGATGATGCTGAAATTGCTGTTATGAATGTCGCAACACTTGCTTCATTCAACCTTTCAGCCAAAATCACCCGCCACAGTATCTCCCTTTTCACCCAACTTCCTGAAGCCCGCAAAGAAGCTGAAGTTCTCCTCGCAGCTTTTGTTGAGACACTTTCCCGTCATTATCTTGATGCAGAAGTGGAAAACTCCTACTACGCTGACCTCAGCCCCCACTATGCAGATGCCCCAACGCCCTGGCTCTCTGCTCTGATCTGGTACTGCAACCAACACCCCTTGATTGAGGCGGGTCTTTCTGAAAACCAACCCCCCGACCCCTCCTCACCCTCTGCCATGGTGGGTTAGCAGTTTCTGCTTCCCACCTGGTTAGTAGTTTGTTTTGCCATTTTGAGTGTTGTGATCGGTACTGTCCGTCCCCTGGTCAGCGTACCTCGAATAAATCAAGAAAGTGTCATTATTCATGACAAAATTGTTGGCATAACCCATAGGAATAAGGAGAAGAGTGATAAGTCTAAGGTATTAAGTTTGCTACCTTTTATGACCTCGAACATACCTTGGACAAACGCTGGGTAAGAGCCAAGCATGCCCAGGTTGGTGTCAAATAGTCACGCGATGAGTTTGCAAAAATTTTATCAGCAGTTTTAAATTTTACAAACTATGTTATCAATGAATTCAGGTCGACTTGTTTAATGCCAAAGAGTGGCTTTCAGCAGTATTTATCCTATGATATTACCAAAATAATAATATTTGCCTTCCATCTCAAGACTGAGTTTTTAAGTTATAGGGATACCACTACCACCAATGATACTCAAAACTCTTTGTTAGTATGACTTAGTGCCATAACAAAATGACAATGACCTATCTCTTTCCGCTTGGCATAACTTTCTGAGCTAATTACACAAATTAATAAGAAAGTAATTATTAATTGTTTGTTGCAGTTTTGCTCCAATGTCCTCAGATTCTCCACTGGCTGCTCCCGTGGGGGGCAGCGGCAAAACTCCCCCACTGTTTTACATCGAACAGGAAAACGTGCTCAACTGGCTCCCCCAGTCATTCCAAACCCATGGGAAGATTTGTTCCTCCTAAGGATCTTAACGCCAACCTTGCTCATACCCAAGCGTTACCTCGCTAACCTCTGGTGCTCCCCCAGAGCAACATTCACTGCAGCCTATGGGTCAACTACATGAAACTATTCATATACCATGACCAAGCCATTATTGAAATGGCACAGGCGGTGATGACACCCACCGGACTTATAGATTTACGCCCTTATTAGGGGTATTTTGACCTCAGCTTCACCTGTGAAGCTGACGCCGCCACTGCAGCAAATGTGCCCCTAGTATTCCAGGGCACCCCTCTTCCATAACTCAGACCTGGCTCCCAGTGGGCACCACTTTAATGGTCCATTTTGCTGGTTTTTCCACCCAACTCCCCCCTGAAGTGCTCCACCAGGAGCTGATGGACGGATTGTCAGCCTATGGCTCCAACCCCATCTTACAATTTGTGGTCCCAAATGGGGCCAAACTACCCGCTGGGCCTCAAGTGTATGCCATGATTAGCACTGAATTTGGTAAAATCGCCATGTTGATTCCCCCTCACGACATTATTCCTTCAGCGTCTGACCATCCTTTTGGGCCCACGTCAAGGGCTGGCAGACAATTTGTCCATCATGTTTCGAGTTA
Source organism: Massospora cicadina (assembly GCA_022478985.1). Classification (NCBI taxonomy): domain Eukaryota; kingdom Fungi; phylum Entomophthoromycota; class Entomophthoromycetes; order Entomophthorales; family Entomophthoraceae; genus Massospora; species Massospora cicadina. The sequence continues at coordinate 47,118 of JAKSZP010016094.1, read as the reverse complement.
TACTACTCAAAATGCAAGTACCCTCTCCTTAGCCACTTCCAACAGATTGGATTTCTCGTCCACCAACCTCCAATCTGCCGCCTACCCCATACAAGTTCTGGCACGGGGTACAGTCCTACCTCCCCCTCCCAAAAACCTGAAGCTGCAGCTGCAGCCATCAATCAGCCTTCTCCTTGCCCCAATGCTACACATGATTCCTCCAATCAAGCATAGTATTGAACTTAAGTTTGATTCCATGCTTCCTCCAACAAATCAACCAAACCTCAACTGTATGCCGATGCCCCAATTCAATTCAACCAGAACCCATGGGAGTTATTGGATGAAATTGTTGAATCAGGTAAGCTCATTGAAAAACCATCTCTACAAATTGAGCTGTTTGTTAATTAAGATGGGACGCCAAATACCCCCTCAACTATGTACCTCACAGCCAAATGCCAAATAATTTTGCAGCGATCACCAGCTTGCAGTTGAAGCAGCTGTAATACCAGTTTGTCATCCCCTTCGTAAAGCTGTCACCAAATTAGTGGCGATGCTTATAGGAGGAATTCCACCTCCTGTTATCCCCAAAAGTATTACTCAAAAGAGTAAAATCAAAGTGAAGCAGTTACATAAAAACGTTAACAACGCTATCCAGAACGTGGTAACTGTAGCATGGAATCTGAAAGTTAAGATTACCCAAACCAATATTACACCATTTGTTAAACTCCCAGACTCCCGCATTAAAGCTGAAAAAGCTTTAGCTGAATATCTCAATGCTATGTTCCTAGCTAACAATTTACATGAAATACCAATCATTTGTGATATTGAACCATATGCCACCAATGCCCCGACGCCATTACTGTCTGCCTTGACATGTACCCTAATCTGGGAGGAGGAAGCTGCTGCTGAAGATGAGCCCCCTCCCAATCTGCCATGGAGGGATAAGCAGTTTCCACTGCCCACCTGGTTAGTTGTTTTACTCAAAAAGTTTCACTCAATCCGCTCATTTGGGCGTTTTGTCTGAACCAATTATTTACGTTAGTTTTTTAGTTTTAATTTTAGTTTTGGTAATATCCATCCCCTGATCATCTTACCTCGAGTAAATAAAATGAAATGACCATGACCCTTTTTCATTTATAGCTTTTGCCTCTAATTTTTTTGTTGGTTTCCTTTCTCTATGAAAATGTATTGAAAAATTTATCATTCTTTTTTAGGCCAACCTAGCCGTGGACCTCCTCAGGGAGGTATCTAAAATACTAAGTTATAGCATATCTTTAAAACTTTAATGCAGATTCTATTCCATCATTGGTGGAGTCTGGACTGCGGTTGATTAAATTTCAGTAAGGTTTACTATAAGAATATCAATTTGTAAGCTCATCCTAGAAATTTAATTAGGTCATTTCGTTTTTAATCTACTTAACGTTTTTTACAATAAATTATATTGTGTACTTTGGTTTTATAGTTGTGGGCATCTTCAAAGGTGTTTTATTTCTGTTAACTTTAATAAAGTATACTTTTGTGGATTTGGGTTAGTATTGATCATTACCTTTTTGGGAACTGGAGATCTATAGACATTCTATCTTTAAGAATCATGAGTCTGAAGGCCTATTCACAAGTCCTTCAGCACATCATAAGGACTATAACGTTTGCATACTAACTTTGGGAGGAAACCTTTGTCAGACATTTGCCCTCCAGGCCTCAATATAAGAATTTTTTGGGCAAAATCAGCCAAAAAGGGGAAATCTTAGAAAATTACAAATCTGCAATAATTAGAAGAGCAATTTAAATGATGATACGGATTTTTCCCCCAAAAGACCCTGGTGATTCTTGGTAGAAACTCGCAAATTGACGTAACACTGTTACAATTATTAATCAGGCAATTTTTACAAATTCAGGAAATCAAATTGCCCTGACCTCACAAGGAGACCTGGGAGTCCATTGGCGGTTTCTCCCCTGCCACTTCCAATTACCTTCAAACATTTAAGCGGGACAACCCCCTTTTATAGGCGTGGTGGAGGTCCCCTAGGTGAAATAATTTTAGCAAAGGGGATTAACTGAAATTTATAAAATTATTACCCCATGGGTACATATTGACAAAAAAAACTCCTCATCCATCATTCAGCCAAAGTGAAGTGAGTTTTCTGAGCTTCAATAGGATGAATCTGCATAATTCTTTATTTGGACTGTAATAAGATCTTCCAAACTTATCATTGAATTTCCTTTGACCCTCAATACAGTTTAAATGCTGATCAGTCAGATATTAAGATGATTCGTTTTTTCTTTTCCAAGAGCTACACTAATAAAAACCACAAAAAAACTAGCTTTTTATTTTATTAGTATTTATCTTGAAATTAAAATAAACTATTGTGGGATCCAGCAAATGAAGCATCAATGAGCAGAAATTAGCTTGATTCCTACAAAGATGTGCTCACTACAGGGGATACCCTGTAAACCAAATTATCAAAACCAAAAATGGATCCTTTAAAAGTAATTAAGCCTCCAACTTTTCCCCTTCCAACTGAATTAAGAGTTGTTGCCTTAGAAAAAGCAACTCGCCAACGTGCTATCTCTTCTTAAAGAACTGGAACAGCGCTCTTTAAACCCCCTCTTAAAGACAAGTACACCCCCCAGTGAAGGGAACATTGCTTCATTTTCTGTATGTTTATGAATCTTCCATGCATGGCGCATGTGATAAGCAAAAACCTCAACACATTCTTCTATGCTTAATTCGCATGGCACAAGATATTTTAGTTCCAACCACATACCCAATCTGCATACCTTGGCAGAGGTGAAAGAGGATTTATTGGCTGAATTTGGTTCAAAGTAGGATCTTAACAGGATAAACAGGCCTTTATGCGCCTAGAATGTATGAGGGTGAACTGACCGTTGCCTTTGCTGAGAAATTTTTCCTCGCTGTACAAAAGTTATCAGAGGCTAACATGCTAACCCTGGATGATACTATCGCAGCCATGTTAACTGGGTTAGCTTCCCAAGCCTCTCTCGCCAGGCATATCATTTCAGTGAAATGCACTTTACAAGTATCCGTGACATAAAGAGGCTCTGTTAGATGTTGCTGATTTCCATACATGTTCAACAGAGATTGAAGCTGAGGAGAAACCCTCAGCTCTAACTATTGAGGATCTTTTGCCTGTAAAACAGTTGGGAGAGAGTTTACCTGTTCCTATCTTCCCAGTGAAACATGCTTCCTCAGTGCGACTTAAAAAATTGTATCACCCCATCCTCTAACTCATAGACCTGTAAGATAGTTAATACCATACTCCCACCCAAGCTCACCAAAGCTGCTGTGCCTTCCACTCCACCCAAGATAATAGTTGCGCGCCCTAAAGCTACCCAATCTCATATGGCCGTCTAAACTACCTCAATCGTGGCCTTTCCAGTTGTTGATAATACCCATGGGATGAATCTGAGGGGGGTGACAATGATGTTGACTACTACTTATTAGGAGCTCCCACAGAAGTTGAGGTCCCTGATCGATTGAATATTGAAAGAGTTTATGAAACATCATACATGAGGAAACGTACCTCAGTCAAATATTTAGGGCCCAAAAGTTTTTGAAACTGCCAGCGATGGTGATCAGTTCTTGACTGGATTGCTTCAACCTCTTCAGCGGGTCAATACTATAAAATATATCCTGGTTAATTACACTGAAAGTGCTCTTAAACTAAACTCCACTTTACAGCTCAAGGAGGTCTTGGCCTTGTCTCCTAATTTGGAGGAACACTCACCAAGGTTACAGTGGTCATTAAAAAAGTTTGGGCAATGGTAATCCTATATACTGGCTTTCTGGTTAGTGTAATCTCCACTAAGCTCATCAAAAAGATAAAGCTGGCTCCTGATTTGGAGTATAATCAATAGTTTAGAACCGCCATAAACAACACTTGCGCCATTGGGGTATATTCTTCTATTCCCATTCGATTTATGAAGCTCATCTTATCAGCCTCAGCAGTGGTCTTAGACAACAACACCTATGATATGATCATAGGTACCCAGTTTATGATTGAGTATGAGGAAATTATCAACATGAAGCAAGGTTTCCTCTCATTAATCAACTATGAAGTTCCTTTAGTATTATCCAATAAAGATCTTGGCAAGAACAAATACCCTTGCATGTTTGAATATCCCTTCTCAGCTATTAATTTGCATTATATCACCATGGGGTGTAACATAAAGAGATTGCCCAGTTCAGTTTATGCTAGGGACGGTATACCTTTCTATGCTGCAGACGATGTTTTGATAAAACCTGGTGAAAGACTAGTGGTTGACACAAAAATCACGCCCCAAATTCCCCACCAATGTTTATTGCATCTTTTATGTGCTGAGGGCTTTAGTATCTCTAAGCCTCAGGTATTACCTCATGTTCTCGATCCAGCCTACCAGAGGCCTATTACACTGCTGTTGGGGAACCTCACCGTAAAGGACATAGTTGTAAGAAAACAACAGGAGAATAACTGAGGCTAGCTTATCCCTGTGGAGGAAATTGAACAAATTTACTTCATTGGCTCTATGTTGGATATGGGCCTGCCAACGGATAACCTGGTATGTACCTTACCCAATGTCCATATCTCAGATGAGCTGACACCAGATGAACTTGACAAAGTTCACACCTTATTGGATTAATTTAGCGAGACATTCTCCAAATCAGATAATGACTATGGCCACATGAAGGGCTGATGCCATCCCATTTGGTCAAGACCTTACCGCAAATTAAAGGTTGAAGAACAGCAGATGAGGATGGAACTCAAGCAGTAACTAGACGCGGGGTTACTAGTTCTTTCACAAAGCTTTTATTTTCTCCCCTTTTGCTCATCAAAAAGAAGAATGGAGGTCATCGGATAGCTATGGACTACCTCAAAAAAATTACTTCATGAATAATGGTAGCTATCCTATTGCGCATTGATTAAGCCCTGGCCCAACTCTCTGTCTCTAACTTCTTCTCTTCTATGGACTTAGCTAGCGGCTATTGGCAAATGGACCTTTCCCCAAAGACCCGGAGAAATGTACTCTCATTTGCAGTGAGGGTCTCTTACAACCCATTCAATTTCCTCAAAGGTTGTGCAACGCATCTGCACTTTCCAACGTGCTATGGACCATATTATGCAGGACCTAAAATTAGGCTGCGTTATTGCCTATCTTAATAATATCACAGTGTTCTAAAAAAACCTTTAACGAACATCTTGATTATTTTAAGGATTTGGTTAAAGGCTACATGAGTCAAATATTAAGTTAAAACACTCAAAGTGTATCTTTTTTTAGTACTAGATGGTCCCAACTCAAAGTGTATCTTCTTTTAAAGGAAATTAGATTTCTTTGCCATTCTGTTTCTCAAAAGAAAATACAACCAATCCAAGATAAGGTCAAGGCTATCTCAAAGATACCTTCCCCTAAAAATCTACAGGATGTTCAGGAGTTTCTAGGGATAATAGGGTATTACCATCAGCTCATCCCAAGTTCGCCCAGCTCAGTAAACCCTTGTTTGGCTATTGACAAAAAATACCCCTTTTCAGTGGGGAGTGGAACAGAAGTTTGCTCTTTAGACGTTGAAGCAACTATCACAATAACATCCTATTTTATGGCACCCAGATTATAGTAAACCGTTTATCTTGTTTACTGGTGCCTCAACCTACGCCATAGAGCCATCATAGCCCAATTAAATGAAAAGGGTGTTGATAATCTGATATCTTATTTCAGTTAAATTGCTCTTTAAAAACGAAACTTAAACTACAGCGTTACATAGAAGGAGTGCCTCGCCATTTTGTTAGCTGTAAAGCATTATATCCCTTTTCTATATGGGACCACCTTTACTGTGTTTAAAGACCACGCTTCGTCGAAGTGGTGACAGAATATGAAGGATCCTACTGGCTGGTTAGCTCGCTGGGCTCTAAAGCTCCAGAATTATGACATGAAGAGCATACCTCCGTGCTGCAACCCATCACATGAATGTTGATGGGTTAAATCAGCTTTCAGTATCACACTTAGATAAAAGTGAGGCGTAATAGATTACATGACCTCTTAATGACCCCAATCGAATGGGAGGAAGAGTATGAGCCTGTCCAAAAGACGTTAGCTCAGCACTCCCACAACACCAAAGTGGAGAACAGGAAGTTGTATAAGCAGGTAGGGGGCAAAATGACTTCCCTACCATAAGCCCTCAGAATGTGTACCTGCTATCCTAGAAGCCCACCTCACCTTAGGTCATGGAGGGGCAAAGAAAACTTATGAGTGGATTAAAGTGCTTTACTATTGGGATTGAACTATGAAATCTATTGTTGATGTTTTGGAGGCCTGCCTCACTTGTAAGAAGAAATATGGTTTCAAGACTAGATAGCAGTATCAACTGAATACCCCTCAACAACCGTTCCATACCATCAGTCTGGATGTAATAGGTCCCCTCCCTCATACTACTGGTGGAAACAGACTTAACTCATAGCCAAGGACAACTTCACGAAGTTAGTTGAAGCTGTGTCTCTCCCTGCCCAAATGGCCAAGGCCACAGCCACATTTTTACATCAGAACATTTTCTCTAGACATAACTTTCTTCAAGTAATACTCTGAGATAATGGTTAAAACTTCAACTCCAGAGCTTTCAAAATCCTGGATACCTCCATTGGAGCTCAACAATTTTTCTCAGCTCCATATAATCCATCTACCACTGGGACAGTGGAGAGAAAAATGGAACCTTGGTCTCCATCCTACAAAAATGGCCTCTTTTGATCCACTTCACTGAGATCAATCCTTACCCAGTGCCCCTATGGCCTACCAGATTAGTTATCCCAGGATCTTGAAAATGTCCTCATTTCATGTCTTGTATGGGTGGGAACCAGGAATATCTGCCCTCTTAGTTAAAGATGTATTTTTCTCCAGAGTTGAGGGATCCAAGAAAGATATGAGAAGATTGGCTCAGCTTATTGTTCAGCTCCAATATGAGGCTGTGACCGATTTAGTAAAATGGTGACTAAAGAAGGGAAGGCTTCCAATGAGCTCTGAACCTCCCTACCTACATTCAAGAGTCTTACCAGGTATAATACTACCATAACCACATCACTCCTGGAAGCACCAAACTTGGATAAATTTAGGAGGGTCCTTTCACCTTCACCTACAAGTGAGGTAACAATTATTTATAAAGCTCTTATCTACTGGGATTACCATTAATTGGGTACACGGTCATTTGATACGGCCTTATTCTCCCCCCCAACATTCTTGAGGTGGGTAATGTCGGACATTTGCCCTTCAGGCTTCAAGATAATAATGGTTTGGGGCAAAAACCGGCTGTAAAGTAGAAAAATCAGACATTTACAAATCTGCAATAATGAGAAGAGCAATTAAAATGATAACATGCTTTTATCAGCCAAAAGACCCTGGCTATTCTCAGTAGAACCCCACAAATTGGGGTAACACCGTTAAAAATAATAAATGGGCAATCAACATGAATTCAGGCAGTCAAATTCCTCAACCATGCGAGGAAACCTGAGGAGTCCAGCGGTTTCTCCCCTGCCACATCCAATTCTCTTCAAACACCTAAGCGGGGACCACCTTCTTTTATAGGCGTGGTGGAGGTCCCCCTAGGTGAAATAATTTTAGCTAAAGGGGATTGGCTGAAATTTATAAAATTTCTACCCCATGGGTACATATTGCCAAAAAAAACTCCTCATCCATCATTCAGCCAAAGTGAAGTGAGTTTTCTGAGCTTCAATAGGATGAATCTGCATAATTCTTTATTTGGACTGTAATAAGATCTTCCAAACTTATCATTGAATTTCCTTTGGCCCTCAATATAGTTTAAATACTGACCAGTCAGATATTGAGATGGTTCGTTTTTTCTCAAGTGCTACACTAATAAAAACCACAAAAAACTAGCTTTTTTTATTAGTATTTTATCTTTGAAAAATAATATATAAACCATTGTTGGATCTAGCAGCGTGAAGCACCAGCAAGCAAAAATTAGTTGGATTCCTAAAGCTTTCATGTTTGAATGGCGGATACATAACACAGCGAGATCCTCCCTTAGGTTTGTGTTTAATATGGCACTTCAGATCTGCAAAGCTTTTGCAATCTTCAGATTGATTTGGACAGGTGTCCCTGTACAAAATTCTAGTTATGTGCGTGTTGTCAGGCGTTCTTTCACTACTAGAACTGTGGAAATGAGGAGAGAGATAATTTGAAATGAAAAATTATAGACTAGGCTGGCCTCATAAGCAGAGAAAACGGTGGAAGCGTGAGGGGTGAACTATATGTAAATTGGTTTAGAGAAAAGTCTGATGTCCATGTTTCAGGACTGGCTGAGGCATAACAGCGGATTTATTGCTCATGTGGTTAATTTACTTTCTCATTTTGCTCATTTAATTGGACGTGATTATCAGATGACTGCAGGTTTAATCTAAAGAAGGCCAAGGAGAGCAATTCCAAAACTTAAGGGTAAAAAGTAGTCCATAATCTTTTATTAAATCTTTTGGTGGCTAAGCATAGTGAAGTTTTATTTTAAAAAACATAAGCGTGGTTTACTTTGAATTGACTATAGTATTTGATGAAATGAAGTGGAAAATTTGATAAGAAATTTGTTGTAATCAAAAACTTAAACTGGACAAGATTTTCACAAATATAGTTGCACACAAATAGGTATAACTGTATGAAGACAGTATATCTTGAATTAAATTTAAGACTTGGTAGTAAATAAACCTTTATTAACATAAAATTTAACTAAGTCTGCTGTATTCTTGTTGGGTACTTTTCAGCATTGAAGATCCATCATTAGCATAACTAAACCTTTGCTGATGAAGGTAGATACCATAATGTGCATTACCAAGTTTGTGTAAGTCTAGGTGAGCGCCACCTCCACATGGACTTGGTGGTGTTCCCATTCCCATCAAAGAATTGTCCAAAAAGGCCAGCTGCCCCTAAGTCTCTCAATGTGACCTCACACACTTGGCGGACGAGAAATGGGTAACAGCTCTCCTGTTGAAGATCCCACCACCCATCCCCACATTAACTTCAGCCAAAAAATATAAGAATTAAGGAAATTTTGTGCTAGGATATCTGAAAATAAGCATCCTTATGGGGAAAAAGTCCCACTTGAAGTCAATGGCAATGAGCCCTTGAAATCAAGGCCTGAGAACCCCAAACTATTAGCAACAAAGCCCAATGGGCGCTATCTTTTTATAATGAAGTGATAAGTGTCAAATTGTCAGCAAAACTCGATGATGGTATTGCGCCATTGGGAATATAGTCCACAGTTCAAAGCCCACCCCAGACATATCATAATTTTCATCCAATATTTTATGTTTGGAAAAATGGACTTCAGAGAGACTGGGTGCAGGCAGGTTTGGCACCCCAAACCCGTTCCCAACCTCTTGGGACCACCCCATTGGGGTGGCCTTAGGAGGTTCCTGCTGCCCATTGGACAAGATGCCGTTACTCCAGTTGGCAGAACCACAGAAAATCCACAACTTGGGGGTCCATGGAAAAACTGACAGCAACTTGGATTGCTGCGAATTATTTCAAAGTCAGTTCATGTAAAACTCATTTCTCTCCCCCTGTATCACTTGAAGTTTCCATATCAGTCAAATCTTTTTTTTTAGTACTAGATGGTCATATTAGTCAAATCTTAAGGGCCCCAATCCTGAATTTTCCCAAGCTATTTCCCAAATTGATCATCTATTTAAACTGTTGTAACACACTGAGAATTTTGATGGTTGATTATTTTTAAGTTTAATTAAAATCCTCCTGTGCTCAAATTTATATTTTTGAGCTCAAATTTTACTTGCTGAACCCCCGTGACAATTGCAATGAGGCTCCACAGCCAATATATTGACTGGTTTTCCCTGGTCATATTATAAGTGTGACCCCCACCATAGTCACTTGAGCCTATAATGTCAAGGCCTTCCCATATATTTTCCAGGCCTCACAACTCTTTACACCCAGACCCATTAGCTCTGATGCTGTAATAGCTCAGTTCTTCGCCAGGTTGTTTTTCTTATTTTTGGGACATCAGCATTTCGCTGTTGTTTATCTTCCAGCTTATTGTAACGTCATTTAAGCGGCAATGCTTTGGCATTCTGGCTTGCCTTTTTTGTGCTTTTGTATCCCAACATTCAGGCCAGTCTAAACTTTATCTGCCGTCTCCCTGACAGTTTTTCCCTTTTTCAATATAAGGTACTTCCAATTTATCCCATGGATTTAGTGAGTTAGCCTCCTTACTGTTCGTGAATTTTCTAGTGTTTTTTAATATATGGTCTACTAATGGGATTCCACATTGCTGTTGAAACTAGATAGTCATCTTTTTAACATCGCTTATATCTTGATGCTTAACTGCCAAAAACCAGGTGCATCTTTGGGGTATTGTTTAGCTGAGTATTTTTGGTGTTATTTACAAAAATAATGGAGCTGGTATGGGGAACTGGGCGTTCAGTTATTTAATCAATAGGACTTAATTTGATGAAAATTCAAGATCATATGGTGAATTTATTTGTAGGTGCTTAGATTTTGGAACGAAATGCTAGTAAAATATGACAGAAAATTGATGGTAATTGATCTGGCAAGGGACACAAATAGTTGAATAAGGATAGCTGAGAGGTCTACAGGGCATTTGGGGTATTTTTGCTGTGGTTGATCTCATATGTTTGATCAAACCCAAATCTCAACATTTCCCCAAGTTAACCAATTATAGGGAATTAAGAATTTCCTGAAGCTGGTGGTAGAGTTACTGGTTGATGGAGTTTGGCACCTTGGTGCCCTGCTGGAATAATTTAAGAACTTAATGTGCACCCTGTAAATGATGTGCCTTTTATCAGAGTATTTTAGCGTATACATATTGGGTAAAGTCTTCTCTATGATCTCAAAAAGCCCCTTCCAGATGTTTTTAAGCTTACTCATCCTTCCAAACTCATAGTTAATGTAGTAGAGCACTCAATCCTCTACACTGAAGTAGGGCAATGGATGGCAGTTCCAGTTGTTGCGCTCTCTAAGTGTTAGGACTGGGGATGACAAGTTCTCTTTGGTTGTTAGCTCAAAATTCCCGTGGAACCACCAGAGCAACCAAACAACAAAAAATATGGCAGTCCTAATCCCTTTAATTATTCACAGATTGACTGTTTCAGTAGAAGCATTTTGGCCAGAATGCGGCCATGATGCTTATAATGCTTTTTAAAAAAAAATAAAGAAAAAAGCTATAAAAAGACGAAAGTGCTTTTATTAAAGAAACTAAAAGATATGGGGAAATGCAAAATAAGCTAGTACCCTAACAAATGAGGGCAACAGACAATATAAGATTGGTATTTTGAGGTTAACAGCGTTTTTTCTGGTACTGCTTCTGCTTCTTAAGGTTCTGGTTCCAAGGTTTGCGTTTTAGAAGAAATGGTGGAATTGCAAAGATAGCACAATATTTTGGGTTGGGTGAGATGATATGCCACGCCACAGTTGTCTGATCCCTAATTAAGCCTCAACAACATTTTTTTAGATAAATTGAGATGCGCTTTACCCACAGAACCCTGGCGTTCAATCGGCTTATTAAATCAAATTCATAGAATTAGATAAATATATAATACGATATCCAGGATCAGTAATTAGGAAATTGTAATCTATGGTAAGCTCCATGAATTGTACTATGGGAATTAAATAAGAAGTAATTTCTTAGATGTGAGTGTAAATGGAGGGAAATTTGAGAAAAGGAATAGATTATGTTAGAACTTATCAGGAGTATTAAGTGCCATTTGGGTGGTGTAGCTGATGGGTTTTCATTTATAAGAGCCTAATCCTCTCAACATATAACCCGCTAGGTAAGGTGAAACAGGAAAAACATAAAGAATAGGTCAAAGTCCTTTGAAAAGCCTTTCAAGTAGGGCCCAAACATAGACTATAGGGTGGTTTTAAGTCTTAGCATGAAAAATGAAAATTTTCTATAATGATGATAAATTCTAGAAAAGCTGTATGTAATACCCCCAAGACAATCAATGTCTCTCGTATTGATAAATTAGCTTCTCCAAAGACTTTCATAAGATGATCTGAAGTTTTTATTAACTTAGATCTCTGGTTTCACTAGAAGCTAAGATCTAGGAGGGATGACGATCTTGTTGATATAATTAATGGGCATTCCATATCAGGCATCAACTGTAAATAGTGGCAACTTAATATTAGGACAAATACCATCTAGTACTAAAAAAAATATTAGGACAAATAAGAGATTATACAAATCATTTAATAACCTTTTAAAGCTACGCTAGACAATCCAAAGAGTTATTTACCCTATTATGGTAGGTTTTTGAATAATCGTGACGCATTAGCCTGAAAATGGTAAAATACAAGTACTTTTGATTAATCTTAGTATTAAAGTCAACCAGTAACTGAGTGTCTATGAGGAGGTCATAGCTATTAGTGTCCATAACAATGCTGTAACATACATTGTTAAGGTTCTGAACCAGAAAAAAAAGGAAATAAGCTCTTGGGATCTTCTGCGTAGTTCTTTCAAATCTTTAAACTAGATGGAATTACAAGAAAGAACAATCTCATTCTCTTTCATCAGGCAAAATGAGATAACAAGGATCATGTAGCCATTATATTGTTAGCCAAGACTTTCACATTATGCACTACTATCTCTACATGTTTGGCGTTGAAACAAAGTTGAGATTTAGTAATTACCATTTAGTATAAAAGCTCATTGAGGGCGACAGGGTGTTGTTGAAGAGTAGAAGCATAAAAGGAACCCAAAACTTTGTTTTCATCTAAAGATTCAGTGATGGCAATTCCATTGAGAGTGGGCACTACAAAGCACTTAGGCTTTAAGGGATCCTTAATATGATATCAAGGTACAAACTCACCAAAATAGGGAGCATAGCAACCTAAGCTGGAGCTTCTTTTTCCATCTTGTCAGATTTCTTCTTCCAGCAATGTCTCTCCTGGAGATTAAAAACACACTATGGATACTTGGGATTAGTCTGTGTTTAGACTCTGAGTTTTGACTAACCATGTGGATATGGGGTGTTAATTTTTCAGCGGATCTGGTCTATTTCCGGTGAACAAATTGCGCGGGGTTTAGCCCACTGAGCAATGGCCAAACGATATAGAGATTGTTGACCTTAATTAAACATAATAAATCTATATATAAAAATATGAGGCGATTGCCCCAATGTCGCTAGTATTTATTTAAATTATTTTTAACCGCAGACCCTCTCTGCATATGTTCTCCACTTCTTCCTACTACTTCTTCTTTTCTTCCCACTAGAAAACCTCTTCCTCCTTGTTCATTTCATCCTGATTATATTGTAGCAATGTCAGATGATATTACTTACATGGCTTAGTAACTCATTTCGCCATATCTCATTGGTTTCATCAAATCTTAATTCGTTAATCTCATGATGCCCAATTTGAGGCGATTTATCAAAAATCCAATATCGCCTCATTTCTAAGCACTTATATTACCAATACCAGTTCTATTCCAATGGATTCCATTCATTTTGCTAGATGACCTTGGGCTTATTGTCCATTCATATCAAATTCACAACATTACCCCCTCTTTGACTAGACAATAAGCGCCCATTGCTTGTAGGGCCCCAGGAACTTCGCGTGTTACTCAGTTGATTATATGGCCACTCATGGTTGCTATAATGGTGTATACATCGCCCCAGTCTTCTCGATGATCTCAAATGGTCCACTCCATATGCTGGCGAGCTTGTTCCTTCTTCCAAACCCATGTTGGTCATGAAATAGGACCAATTCTCCTACTCTGAACTGCAGAAGACTGCTGCGTCTACCTTTATCAGCTGCATGATCCTGAATCTTCTTGGCAAGACTTATGGAATATGCTTCAGTTTAGAGTTCAATCAATGCATTTGTTAAGGTAGACAAATAGCGGTGAGGTTTGACTCTGCCAAAATCCTCCACACAGGAGTAAAGCAATGCAGGCAGCGCCGGATGTTGTCCATAGAGCAATTGAAATGAACTCTTACCAGTTGCTGAGTGGTAGCTGATATTGTATGCAAAGACAGCGGTGGATAAAAGGGTGCTACAGTCTGACGGCTGCTCATTTACAAGCTTGCGTAGAGTATTTACCAAGGTCCCATTGACCTGTTCCACCATATCGTTAGATTCAGAGTGGTAAGAGTAGTTAAAACCCCTGGATTACCATGAGCTCGTTAAAGTGGCCAATATAAGTGATGTGAAATTGGTTCCGTTACCCATTAAGATAAATTGCGGACAACCATGCACTGTATAACACTTTCCAGGATATACTTGGCGGTAGTGACAGCCCCCAAATACTTGATAGCCCTTTCTTCCACCCATCTTGTCAAATAGTCGATGGCAATGATTATATATTTGGAGCATTTTGTGCCAGTCAGCAGAGGCCCCACCATGTCTAACAAAACTGTATGCCATGCAAACTGAGGCTTAACTAGCTGGTAGGTGGTTTTTCGCTGGAATGGTTTCTCCACTTGACACTGATGGCAACGACCAACTGTCTCAAGCACATCGTAGTGCATACTCTTCCAATAGTAGCAAGGTTGTAAGAACTCCAGCGTCTTTTTCAACCCTCCATGACCTACTGCTCTATGTGCATACATAATAATTGCAGGCCTGGCAGAGGGTTTTTGGAAAATCAGCGTCAATTCCCTTAACCACTTATATAGCTCCCCATCACACAAGAAGGTATCCTCCATAAGCCCATCCAACACTTTGATCACAGGTGGCTTGTCATGATATTTGCCCTCATTTATCTTTTAGTACATGATGTCCGCCAAATCCGCTGTAATGGTGACCATGGGTAATCGGGAAAGACAATCCGCATTCTGATGCTTTGCCCCTAGCTGATGCATAATCTCAAAATCATATGCTTGGTTTTAAAGCCCATTGCGCAAGCCACCCTTCAGGTTCCCACAGATTCTGTAGCCAGCGCAAAGAGGCATGATCCGTTACCACTTTGAATTTTACCCCATGGTGGTAGATCCAGAATTGTTTATATGTATACTTTACCGCTAAACACTCCCACTCAGTCACGGTATAATTTCGTTCAGGGCAAGTTAAACTGCGGCTGCAATAGGCAATGGGGTGCTCCACACCATCATTGTCTTTTTGGGACAACACAGCCCCTACAGCGGAAAGTGAGCCATCCATTTGCACAATAAACTCTTTTTCAAAATTGGGGTATTGCAAAACAGGCGCGCTAGCCAATTTTAGTTCATAATACATTAAAAGCTGCTTGGCATTGATCCACCCAGTGAAGGTAGCGTTCTTCTTAAGTAGCTCAAAGAGTGGAGCCCTGATACAGCTGAAGTTGGGAATGAACCTACAGTAGTAACTGACCATCCCCAAAAACACTTGGACATCCCGCTTATCATTTGGCCGAGTCATATGGCAAATGGCTTCCACCTTAGCTGTCTGAGGACTAAGCCCGTTAAATCTACCACGAAGCCAAGGTATTCTAATTGTTCCTTAAAAAAGTGGCACTTTTGGGGATTAATTTTGACGTTAGCATCAGCAAGGCGGCGGAACATTTGCTCCAAGTGTCTAAGATGCTCTGTGATCATTCGTGAAAACACGTTGATATCATCAAGGTAGACAAGAACGCATGACAGCCTTAAGTCACCCAAAATAGTGTCCATAGCCCGCTGGAACATAGTGGGAGCGTTACATAAACCCTGTGGCATACGTGTAGGCTGGAACAATCCCTTTGAGGTAAGTATAGCACACATTTCTTATTCCGCCACAGGAAACTTGATCTGCCAGTACCCCAATATCAAGTCCATAGCAGAGAATTACTTGGCCCCACCTAACTTAAACTAAAGCATTGTCAATTCATAGGAGCATTTATGAATCTTTTTTCATAATGCTGTTAAGCTTCTGATAATTGATTACTACTTGATTAGAGCCATCTTTCTTTTTGACATGTAGCACCGGAGATGCCCAGGGACTTTTTGATGGCTCCAACATTCCCTGTTTCACCAAGGTATCTAATTCTGCAGATACAACTTCTTCTGCTGCCTTTGAGCGATGGATAGGTCATGACCTGATAGGGGGTGGTCTCCCATGTCCACCTAATGCACAACCCCGCAAGCACAACCCAAGTCATTATCATCAGTTGCAAAAATGCTGTGATATTTCTCAAACAGATCCATCACCCTATCCTTCTGATCCTCCAATAGACCAGTTAGCGCCTCCCGCAGAACCACAGTCATTACGCTGAGGGGGCTTTTTAGGGGCAAGCTGAGATCTTTCCACAAACCAAAGTCATGTACCTAGTGGACCTCATCAATAGGGATCAGGTGCAGGTAAGCCACCACTTGGTACTGCCGAATTTTCATCACCTCCTTCTGCAGATTTGCTATCAACACCTTCACTTTCCCCTGCCCTGGTAACAGTAATCCAGGAGCCACATGAGGTTCGAGCTGTGATTGGTGATAAGGCCCCACAACCTCTCCATACAGGTCTTTTGGAATATCAATTCTGAGCTCTGTCCCAATTATGACCCGATGCCCCAAAGGGATAGTCCAAGCATTTGCAGCTCGTAGCGGAATCCCTTTGTAATCAAAATCTGGTTTGGAAGCATTCAGGTCCTCCGCTTCATCCGTTGATTTTTTACAGGAATCACACCATCGCTATAAGCAAGATTGATTTGCCTGGAGCGGATTGGGTCATCTGGGACTCCGCTGGAAGTAAAATAGACGGGAATCTGCTGTCCCAGTATACTGATGGTTTCATTCGCCATATTAACCACAGCTCCAAAGTGCCACATAAATGCAGCCCCGATCAACATGTCATAATGGTTGTTAAGCAACACCACAGCTGGAGAAGATGCTCCAACATACCCAAACCTCAAGGGCAATGAGCTATATGCGCCTTCTGACACAGTACTCTGGACCACCGTAGTTCCATACACTACTTGTGTTCCACAAATTTTGCTTCGGCGAAAGCTTAGCCACAAACTTGGTGGATATTATAATGACAGGAGCGCCTGTATCAATGTCTACCCAAATTTTAGTATTCTGTACGAATATGTCACAGTTGGTGCATTCTGAATAAGAAGAACCCTTGGTGTTCAATACATAAACATTCAAGGGCGTTTATTACCCAAAAAAGTGTACACACCAGCCCCAATATGAGGATACTCTTGAGCAATCTTATCTACAGGAACCGCCACATCCACCCCCTCCAAAGCTGCAACATGTGAGGAGGGTTCACTGCCAACTGTACCATTCCGCTCAAGGATTTTCCAGGCGTATAGCTTATATATGTCTTGGCGGAGCCCCATGTCTGCATTATTGGGATCTCTCCCTCAACTTGAGGCCAAAAGGTGGTAAGGGATCTGTTGGTATAGTAAATCCTCAGAGTGTGCCCCAAAGGTGAAACAGGGTGATTCATGATGTAAATCAGGGACAATTACAATTAAATTAGCGGAATCAGAGTGTCCCATCTCTACTCCACTCATCCTTTTCACTGTTCATATGGGACAATGGATACTGCGTGGACCCTTGGTTTGGCCTGACAGCTAATCACATAATGACCTGGTTGGCCACATGAAAAACAAAAGTTTGGGACTGGCACTTGTCTTGGAATCACCCCAGAAGATCTAGGTCTACTATTGAACCATGGTTTATTATGGGCCCAAGGATAAGCGGTTTGATCATAATAGGGATTTAGAGGACCCGCCCATGAGTTAAGAGGCTGAGGAGTGACCCACTAATGACCCCCATATTGGTGGGATCCTTCATTTAGTGAACTATCTGTGGCAGGTACAGGATCCTTCTGATCCACATTGGGAGCACTAAAAGTGGTGGATCACCAGTGTAAATGATGGATAATTTTGAGTAACCCTGCATACTCCTGAGGAGTGTACACCATAGCATTATGCAATTTGTGGTAGGGCCTGAGAGCTTCCATCATCGTTATTCCCACCTCCTCATTAAATAATATATTTGCACCCAACAATACATGAGCCACATTAGTGAATCACTTAGCAAACTGTGTTAAAGACTCATTTTTTTGAAAAGATATTGTTATAAAGTCTGCTTTGCGTTGAGCCATTTTCGCTTTGCCCCCAAACAGGAGAATTACAGTCTCCTTCACCTTTTGGTATGCTACAGTACTGTCTTTAACATAATAAGTAACTTGATCAGCACTTGAAACATCCAACACGGATAACAATAGTTTAGCTTTTTGTTGATCAGAAGCCCCCTTGATGGCAAACTCAAATCACTTGAAAAACCCATGTATGTTACCATCACGGTTAAATGAGGGCAGCCCGTCACTGCAGATTTCATTTTCCTTAATGGTCTTATCTAATTTATAATCTGCACAGTCTAGCCGCTACATCGTGCTGCTCAAAAGGTTGGCAAGTGGGTTGGCATGGTCACCTATTAAAAGCAGTTGGCGAAAGGCATGGTTGAGCTGCTCAGTAATATTCTTATTCTCCTGAAACAGCACTTTTTGCACCTGAAGTAAGGTATCCAAACTCAAGCTTCAGTTCCCCATAGTGAGTTGTTTCAACCACCAGAGGTAGTACCTCATCAAAGCGAGCTGATTGCACCATAAGTACCATTGATGAAGTTGTAATTAGTTGATCAATGGGCCCCTTTAGTGAGCACCACTGTTAACTTTTTGGCGGATATGGTCTACTTCCGCTAAACAAATTGCGCAGGGTTTAGCCCTCTGAGCATGGCCAAACAATATGGAGATCATTGACCTCGATTAAACATAATGATTTCATATATAAAAATATGAGGCAATAGCCCCAATGTCGCTAGTAATTATTTTAATATATTGTATTTGCAGACCCTCTCTGCGTACATTCTCTACTTCTTCCTACTCCTTCTTCTTTTCTTTCCACTAAAAAACCTCTTCCTCCTTGCTCATCTCATCCTGTTTATATTGTAGCAATTTCAGATGATATTTCAACCCTGGCTTAGTAACTCATTTCGCCATATCTCATTGGTTTCATCAAATCTTCATTCGTTAATATCATGATGCCCAATTTGAGGCGATTTATCACTAATCCAATATCGCCTCATTTCTAAGCACTTATATTACCAATACCAGTTCGATTCCAATGGATTCCATTCATTTTGCTAGATGACCTCGGGCTTATTGTCCAGTCATATCAAATTCACAACATTGGGTCAAAACACCTAATATATAATGTTTGATACATCTCTGCATTAGGAAGTTACATGATGGCTTCTTTGATGTAGAGGATCAATTTAATTAGCTTCTTTACCCCTTGGAAGTGTAGCGCAAGGTGTCAGTCACAAAGAAAGCAAATACCATAACAATTATTACATTGTCCGATGTAAACTGGTCACATAAGTTTAGGAGTTTAGCTTCATACATAACTTGGTCTCAAAATCTTATAAGATTCTCCCCTCTTAGGATATATCCACATAAAGGCCTGTTTCTAATTGGACAGGGTCATATCTTTACTAAATTACTCAATGAGGTCCTCATCTACTTAATCCATTTAGTACATTCCATAAAGTAAGGCATTATGATCTCTTGGGTACTGCATCATCGCAAATTTGGTAATTTGGCAGACATTCTGTCTGTCAGTGGCCAGTCTTATAGCTCCTTCATACATGATGAGAAAAGTTTGGATATTATCTTTACAGGGACGTAATTTTCTTTTAATATGGGATTAAGCAAACAGTTGGGTTAGGAAAGGGCTTGTATAGCCAGTTTGAGGCTTCCCAGATTTAGAAGGCTCAGTAAGATTAAAATCACTATACAGGCGAGTTTGATTAAGTTTCTGACGAAAAAATGATATCCTCTTCAGAAGTTTAACCTCAATTATTACGTGGGTAGTGGAAGCCTTAGTGTTAATAACCTGGGAGAGGCGGAGTTTTCTTAATTTGGCTATCTTCCTTCGCAGAGTTCTTTCTTGTTGATGTTCCAGACTCTTTAGCCTGGAAAATTTTTTTTATTTTTAATACTAGTTCGTTAATTTATATCGTTGGCTGGCAGATATGCTTGAACAATCAGATGTGTTATATGTTTTTGTCAAAAAGCTCTGTTGAAGATTTATCATTAGAGATAGCTTCTTATATTAACTATCCAGATTCTGCGGGCCACCCAACTTAATTACATTTTACTTCTCGATTTTAGGACTCATGGTTCTTGTCGTAAGATGTTTTAAGGTCAGAAAAGTACCAGGAGGTCCTGAATGCCCTTCTGTACCTTGAGACTTTTCTAGACCTGGGATCCTTCAGGGCCTTCAAGTCCAGGCGCCCTTCAATATATCGAAATCATGAGTTGTATGTGAATTGGCTCTCTCTTTAGCTGTTAAAGAAATCAACAATTTATAGAGTCCAGTAATAAGAAGTTCGCTGTTTTTCATTCATTTGGACTAGTAACTTGGCTACAACTTGTTTAAAATACTTGCTTTTGGTTGCTGAAGCATTCAAAAAAAATTCTTGCCTTCTTTGCATATATTTTTACCAAATCCATAGTCAATTTAATCAAACTAGTTTTTTGAATCACTAATCACTGTTCAGTTAAAGTTGATGGCGTTTCAATTATCCTGAAAGAAATTGAAAAACAGTCTCATATAGTTTAGTAGATCAGTAACGGGCCTGATGGGTACAATTTTTGTCTGTATCTCCACATGATGCAGCTCCTAAAAGTTGAACCTGATGGTAGATGGCAGGATGAACATACAGCCTGAGGTAAGTTTAAGGTTATGCAACACCCACCTTATTTACCTGGCATGTTGCTGTCAAATACAAATGCATCAGGTTTTATGCAATCCAGAGAAAATGGCTTCATTTTAGACGTCGTCCAGGGTGTAAGCTTCCATTGAAAAATTCTTTTACAGTCTCAGTATCTTTCTTCTGGTTAAGTATAATAGATAATGTTGTCAAAGGATGTGATGTTAAATGTCATTGATGCTATAAATTGTAGTTCTCTTGTAACTGGGACAGGTATTTCTTTATTGTTGGAGTGGAAAAATCTTGTCACACACATATTATCATTCATTTGGATAGTGTCTTCACCATTAAAGTTATTCATCATTAGGAAGGTACGTCTTCACCTGGTAGCCCAGAAGAGGGCCGGGCAGAAAGCGTTAGTTTAGAATTTTCTAGGCTTTATTGACCGGTTTCATTGGAAAATATAATTATTGGTTTTTATAGCATTTATGACTTCCTAGTGGTATATATTCACTGGGGCAAATGTTCACTTTGTCATTGAATAATCAACAAAAAATGATATAGAGCGCAAAATATTTACTAAAATTTGGGAGTACATATAACCTTTTCTAGGATATGCCTTCAATCCAAATATTATGCATTTTGAGTGGTAATATCTTTACTAATCTAAGTGAAAGCTTTGTATTTGGTTATGAAATGAGTTAAACTTTGGACTAATTGAGGGTGTTTAGTAAACTTAAAGGCTTTTGGTTTCTTTGCTAAACAAGGCTATCCAATGAATTCTTTGGGATTTATTCTCCATTGATTGAAGTTTGACTCATATGTGATTCAGTCAGCTTTCATATTAATTTAATTATATTCTAACCTAAGCGTTACCAATCAGCAAACCTCATCTGATGTTTATGTATGAATAATGACATTTTTTCTGCTGTGGGCTGCAAAATCAAGGAAGAGGTTGAAAAAATTAAAGGTACCAAGTTGGCTGCTTTCCTTGATCTGAAACTCACCTTGAACCAATTCTGAGTAAGCGTCAAATATTCTCAGGTTGAAACAAGTATTTTTCTCATGGTTTTAAAAAATCATATCAACGGCGGTAAAATTACAAACTGTGTTAACAACAAAAATGGCTTATTATATTTAATTTACCATATGGGGATTGGATCAGCAATTTTAATTATATTTGTACCGATTTTGGGAAATTCTCCTTCAGTCTAAGACTTTTGTTTATGCCTTTTAAAGTTACTGCACTACCATCAATGGTAGCCTGGTTTTTGTTAGCTGAAATTGGTTTGTATTAAATTCAATATTCTTGATCTAAGCCTTAATAAATTTTATGATTGTAAGATTCAGACCAGCTTCTCTGTTGGTCTAATTCATTATAATTAAGCCTATTAATAACTATTGTAATTATTTTTGCATTGGCCATGCTTCAGAATTCCACAAGGAGATATTCAACAAAAAGTTCATTAGACTTTTAAAAACATGCTGGTCCAATTTCCTCTAATTGAGTCTTTAAATCTTTTAATGTATACTCCACAAGGCCTAAAATTTAACTATTGGTTTGTAATAAAATACTCCTTTTTAGTATAGTCAAATTTTCAACTTTTCTATGCAGCTTGGTGATATTTGCAACCTTACTTATCTGCATATATGCCACCAAGGTGTGAACACCATCATCAGTGTCTTATCCGCTTTATTTATTATAAAAATTTTCCTGGTGAGACCGATTTTTAATAATGCTATAAATCTGTTGGATCTTCTATGATCAACTTATCTAGCTTCAAATGAAAGTAAAAAGATTGATACCTGTCTTATCATCAAAAGATGTTCAGTTTTATTTGCCATTAATTTTATTAGTTGAGTTTAATGAAGGTATCCAATTTTAATATTGATGCAAATTCTTGGTTATTGGGTCCAATTGACAACAGTGTTAGTAGGTAAATTCAGTTTTTGGCTGAATAGCAGATAGTTAATTCCCTTATCAGATTGATCAATGTAAGGCGCCAAGTAATTAGATTATTTTTGGAGCTACTGAAGCGTTAAAAGCTTGACTAGATGGTATTTTGTAGATTTTATGGAAAATGACGAATGTGTGAATAATTAATTGTTCCATTACTTAAAAGCATGATTACTATCACATAAAGGTTAATCTATCAAGGCTGGATAAAGGCATGGTACATGCTAATCTGGGTTGAAACCCATATAGGTCATAATTTAGTCAGTGGTGGATGTCAATTAGGCGGTTGGATAATGGAAGAGGTGCATAAAATAATTGATTTTTTAGTATTATTATTGGGGATTAATGCCCTTTTTATTGAGGTTCCAAACAAATAGTTGACAATGAAATCTCTATTTAAACTATTTTGTATTTTACATACAAAAAAATTCATCTTAAAATATAATTGTACTGCCATTTTAAAAGTTGGAGGTATTAGTTTTATTGTTTATTTTCTCAAGAAGTTATTATAAGGGTACCTGCATGGGGTTGGAACCACTTTTAGAAACTACTTGAAAGGCTATTTGTTTCCTAAAACTTAAGATCTCATTTATCTTATGATATAGTCATAACCTGTGCAATAACCTAACTCAAGAATTTCTCTTAGTGCTTACTAAAAGATGCAGTTGAGTTTACATGACCAACTATGTAATCAGCATCAAGTACTCTCAGAGTAACAGTTCTCTTGACTAACGCTGAAGATTGAAAAATAGGCTTAAAGTTGTAAATTAGTGGAGAGGTCACACATGAAAAGTTGGGGAGAATATAGACTACTATACTAAGTTAGAAAGAGACTTTATTTATAAGGCATTAGGCACATGGTGCCTCAAGGACCTTTGCATCCCCATGCAATCAGGATCTTTCACTGTCTTCTGGATCAACTGCCTGGTCAGCATGCTATTATTATGCATCATTTTCCTGACCACAGTGGTGGAGGCCACGCCTCTTGTGATTCAGGAAATGGGGATGTGATTGCTGAAGGTATTTACATTGATTCTCTCATGCACGATGCTTTTTAAAGTTTTGAATTACACTTTAAAAATTCAGGTATTTTCTCTAATTTACTTTGGTTGAATCTCAAGAGGTAAAGAGTTCTATAAAGTAATGAAAAAAATATGGCTCATGAAAAGACTAACTTTAATAGTGAAAAGACTAAAAATTTCTAGGTTTTGTCATGGTTCATTTCCAATCTGTTTTTTTATTCTGAAATATCGAATTTTCTATGATTTTATGATCAGGATAAACTTGGTCATTCATAGATGACTATTTTGTGATCAGAATCACTAATTTTCCTCTTAGCAACCAGCAGAGGAAATTTTTGAGTAAAAGAAATTAGACATATGTACTAGGAAAAATCCTCACTTTCTCCCAGGATCCAATTGCAGAGGCGGATGAGTTATGAAATCTAGGAAGAATGAGATTCACAACTATATTAATATCAGCATGTATGATGGAAAATCTAAGGCCTCTAGGTTTATACCCTATTGGGTCTAGAACAATTAGACTCTGATTTTTTGTTCAGCAACCAGGAAGAGGGTGATAATACATAACATAATTCACAATCTGAATTTCAGGCAAGGCGGACTTATGCTTAAGCTTCTAAGAGTCTCCTTTTTGGTATTATATTCAATCAAATCATTGCTAGAGCTTGAAGACAAATTCTTTATTAGCCATATTTTTCATAACTAAATCAAAGTTTTATGGAACTCTTTCATCAAGAATAGCCAGAACGCTCAAGTGAACAGTTGAATTTCACCCATAAATACATTTAAACGGTAACAAGTTGATATTTTAATAAAAATAATTGGTAATCTAGCAGAGCATTCGCTAAACAACAATTCCCCTCTGATGATCAGTGAAAGCCTTTTTTTAAATGGCTAATAAAGTTCCATTGACTTGTTTGATGGCTCCATTAAAAGATGGGTGATAATGAACCACAAGCTTATGGGCATTAAAAAATAACTGAGATAACTCATGTAAAAGTAGAGAAGTAAAGTTAGTCCCTTTGTCAGACATAAGGACTTTGGGACACCCATTTTGAGAAATATGACGGTAGAGGAATAAGGCATTGGCTTTAGCGGAAGGTGTAGCAATTGATATGGCCTCAACATTAAGTTAGATGTTCAACAGCTATAGTAATATTGATGCCCATGCAAGTCTTGGAGCAATGGTCCTATAATGTTACATCTTACCATTTCAGAAGCTTTTGTAGGCTATATAACTTGATTTTGGTAAATAGAGTTGGAAGCATTATAGCTCTCAAAAATGAGGCAAGCATTGATAGTCTCCTTGATGGTGGCAATTATGGTATCCCCTTAGAATCAATTTTTAACCATGCTTGAGAATTTTTTAGACCTTTATGACCAACTTATATATGGCCCTCCATAATGGCGTCAAAGTGAGAGTTAGGATGTAGGAAGGGTACCAATTTAGAGTCTACTTTATTACAAAAAGCCCATCCTGTATCATGTGTTCTATTTAATGGTCTTATAAAAAGTTTAATCTTTTTCAAACTCTTTGTCACATAGTTCAGGCCTCTCAACTAGATCATAAATATCTACTCTTGCTTGGGGTCAAGAATTAACAAAAAAATTGAGATAAACCATGTGGAGTTTAAATGTTTGGAGCCCAACCAATGGATAATAGAAGTCATTATTTTGCAGCTGTAAAGCCCAAAGAGCTTCTCTTCCATCATATCTTTCATATTTTGCAATCATTTTAGAGAAAAATGGACTTTAATGACGGAAAAATGATTGCCATAAAGAAAAGGCCAAAAGTTCTTAATCGCCATAATTACAGCCAGACATTTGCATTCTGTTATGTTGTAATTCTTCTCGACCTTTGACAAGGATTTACTGTTATAAGCCATAGGATTGTCAACTTGGTCCTCAACACAATGCGATATAATAGCTCCAATGGCTACATTATTGGCAATGGTATGCAGCATAAAAGCCCTATCAAATTGAGGGTAAATAAACACAGGTGCTTTGGTTAAAGCTTTTCTGAGAAAATTGAAGGATTCTTCTTGAGAGGAGCTCCATTTTGAATACTACATTTTTTACAGTAAATGAAATAAAGGTTCAGCTATATTGGTGAATTTTGGTATGAACAACAGATAATATCTGACCATACCTAAGAAGACTTGAATATCACGTAGAGTGGTAGGAGGGGACAATTAAAGAATGACCTTAATTATTTCTGGAAGAGGTTGAATCCCTTTGGCAGAAACCTTACGACCTAGAAACTACATTTCCTCTTAAAATGAGCATTTGGAAGGCTTGAGCTTTAAAGAGGAGCTCTGAACTCGTTTAAAACTCTCTTAAATGGTCTAAATGTCTGGTAAAAGCTTTTGAAAACACCGTTATATCGTTTAAGTATACCAAGAAGTAGGTCAAATTTAAATCTCTGAGTATCCCATCCATGGCTTGCTGGAAAGTAGCAGGGCATTGCTTAGCCCTTGAGGCATACAGGTCAGTTCATAGAGGCCCTCGCTGGAGATTAAAGCACGTGTGGCACAATCTTTCAGTGCTATCTCAAATTTCCAGTACCCACTGGTTAAGTCTTTAGAAGATAAGTACGTAGAACCCAAAGCAATTGGAGAGAATCATCAATACCTGGTTGATGGTATCTGTCTTGTCAGTTACAGCATCTAGCCATTGGTAATCCATGAATACCTAATAAGAACCATCCTTCTTTTTTACCAGAAGTAAGGGGGATGCCACGGGCTATTGGAAGGCTTTAAAAATCCAGCTTCCAACAATTGGTGTAACTCCTTGTAACATGTGCTTCCTTAACTTTAGAATTAAGACTTGGTCTAGTGCGAAATATGAGGATGTTCCCCAGTTTTGAAATTATGCGGTATCACACTCATCTTATCAAAATCATAGGTATGGTTTGCAAAACTATCGAAATATTCCTCAAGTAATAGGTGAACTAAACTTTTATTGTTATTTGGTAAGATGCTTCTCAAGCGAGGACAATAAAAATTTCTCAATATTGGGCTCCAATCCAAATTTGTGTAAACTTATGAAGGTTATAACATCATAGACCTGGGATAGAGGTAAAAGCTTAACATAGGCTATAGGGTTCTTTTGATCCACAGTTTGGGGCTTATTAGTATGGCTTTCAGTAAGACGGTTAGTGCTCCAGTATAAGCATAGTCCAAAACCCCAGGACATTGTAAAATCTCCTTATGAGAAAGGTTTGGAACACCCTGAACTTGCAATAAATGTCCTTTAGAGATATAAAAATGTAAAATGGTGTCAATGATAATTTGAAATTTCTAGAGTAATAACAACGGAATTTGGGGGGAAACGGGCATACCTTCTTCAATTTCAGCTGTTTTAGGTGGTAGAGTAGTCTGAGGTCTTTTCACATGGTGTTAAATACAAGGGTAAGTCAAAAAGTAAAGGAAAATTTTTAAAAAGGAACTTTTTATTGTGAAAACAAGATGACAAGTAACATCATTTCTCTACATAATCTACCTCAATTTCTATGCACTTGGTCCATCTCTTGACAAGCTTCGTAATTTTGTCCTGGAAGAAGATTTATGGCATTGTGCACGGCCACTCGCGTACTGCCTCCACAACCTCATCATCTGATGAAAATTTGGATTCACACAGGTGCTCCTTCATCGGACCAAAAAGGTGAAAATAACTTGGAGCTAGGTCAGGACTGTACGGCGGATGCTCCAGCAGCTCAAAACCAAGATCTTGAATGCACTGGATCTTTTTCCCCGCAGTATGAGGATGGGCATTGTCCTGAAGCAAAAGCACACCTTTTGAAAGTTTTCCTCGCCTCTTTGTTTTGATTTTGCTTTTCTGAACTCGCAGTATCTCATAGTAGCTGTCAATATTCACTGTTTGACCTTTAGGAGTGTAATGAATTAGAAGTGGACCTTTCATATCCCAAAACACTGTCATCATTAACTTTCCTGCAAAAACTTTTCTTTTGAACTTTTTTGCTGTAGGCGAGGATGGATGTTTCCACACCATACTCTGCCGCTTACTTTGTGGTTTGAAGTGATGGACCCACATCTCATCAATGGTTACTATGTGACTGAGAAACTCTTCTCCTTCCTCTTCTAAACGCCTTAAATGTGATTTTCAAAATTTCCAAACGTTTCTGTTTGTGTTGGTCTGTCAGTCGATGTGGTACCCAATTGGCACACACTTTGTGATAATTTAGTGATTCATGGATGATTGCAACTGCTGAACTGTGGCTAATGTTCAACACATGTGCAATATCATCAATTTTATCATGACGATTATAATGAATCATTCTCTCAACTGTCTTGATGATCTTGTCTGTCTTAGAAGTGGATGGCAGACCTGAACGCTCTTCATTTCAGATAGATACACGAACATTTTAAAGCGATTTATCCACTCACAACATTTTGTGTTCACTAAGACAGCTCTCACCGTACTGCTGCTGCATTCTGCGAATAATCTCCGCAGGTTTAGTCCCTTCAGAGTGCAGAAAACGTACCACTACCCTCATTTCTTCCTTGGTGCACACGGACAATGGGGCACTCATAATAAAATGCCCTGAAATCACTACAAATGTAGTTGAGCACTGAAACAACACAGCTTAAGAACAAAAATGAACTTTGAGGTTATGATATGTCATTGTTCAGTCAGTGCTGCCATCCATTGCAGCAGGGAAAATAAAATTTGCCTTTATTTTTTGACTTACCCTCATAGAATAAGGCCTCTTTGGCCCTTCTAACAGAAAAACTGACGCATGGCATATTGAATCTGATAACATTCAAAAAAAGTAAGGGAACTCTGTAGCCCAGAAGAGACAAAAAGGAATTGAGATAATCTATAATCTTAACTAAATCCTATAAAATTGGGTCCCCAAAAGTAAGTCATAAATTAGATTATCCAAGACAACGGCAGTTACTGTAAAAGTTAACTTCCCAATTTTCAAAAGGAAGAGACAAAAAAGCCCTAATTGACCATGTGCTTTGGTGTTTTGCATCATCATATTCATCAAATTGGGAAATATCTGGCATTAGTTTGATTCGCTTTACCATTTCATATAAGACTACATTCACTGGTGAGCCTGTATCAATAATAGCTTTAACCTTAACTTTGCTTACTTGGAGCTCTATCTGAGTAACTACATCCTAAACCGAGAAGGTAGTGCCAACAAGAGGGCAAGGCATAATAAGAATGTTCATCTTCATTAAAATTTCCATGACCTTGGACATCTTGACTCATACAAAATTATTTTCAAGATGATAAATTTTCTTGATTTTTGTCTTCTTTTTTCTTTTCATCAGCTTTCTTCTTAAAAAATATCTTTAGTAAGGAAGTAAAGGTGGTATTAATTGCATTAGATAGGACAAGCATTTTTGGAGACTGTGTAGACCTTAGGACTTGAAGACTTAGGACTTCATAGGTTTGGATTTTTTCAAATAATTGAGATTTGTAATTCCAACAGTGTTTTCTTGATGTCTAAAATACTTAAGAATTCTTTCTTCACGTTGATAATTTAAATTTTCAGCTGAGTTCTTTGATGAAAAAATTGGACATATTGGCTGTAGTGGCATCATTGAGATTTAACTTACTGCAGGCCACCAGAGTCTAAGCCTCCTGATAAAATTGGTGAGCGAAGTCCTTAATAGTTTCATTCTTAAGGAGCTATATTCCCATAAAGGCTTGTTTTAGGGAAGATTAATTTTGTTCACACCAAAATTTCTTTAGGAAGGCCTCTTTGACTTGATACCAAGTGGAAAATGTTACCAAATGTGGAACTATGATATACTGTGCTAAATGGGTAGAAAATTTAGCAGATAATTCATCTTTTACAGGTCCGTTACCTCACTAGGAGCCTTTTCATATTAGTGAAGAAAAGAAATGAACTCTCTTTCCCAGGAGAATACTTATCCTTAAATACTGGTTTATAGCCCATAGGGTCATTAACAATAAAACATGAACCCCAGGCTGCTCCAGTTGGGTGGAGACATACAATTTAGTGTTAAAGGCTTGGGAGGATTATTGCAGGTGTAAATCAAAAATCTCTGTGCGAAATTTTTTTTGATTCAATGATATACTTCTAAAATGCCCCACGTTAGAATCCAATCTCTGAGTTAACTTAGGAATCTTAACCTGTTGCATATGGTATTTAAGTCCCATGGAATGTATTTTCGTTTGGAGCATATTTTCATTGGATTTACAAGCCTGTAGCAAGATATCAGTGTTCTTAGTCCAGTTTCCCAAGTTATTTAACTCATCAGATATGGACTGAGGCGACAAGAAGGTGTCAATAGGTGTCATATCTGGAGTCAAGTTACACTCCTTGGCTATTTATGAAATTGCACTTGCGACTGTTCAATCATATTGGAGAGCTAACTAGGGTTAGGCTCAGATGGACAATCAGAACTTACAGTGTTGGAGTGTTGCAAAGAATTATTGGAGGCCCAGGAGGCTCAACGGCACCTGGGGTTCAGAGGTCCAGGTGGCCCTGCTGGACCTGGAGGTCCAAATGGGCCAAAGGTTCAGCTAAACAGAAGATCCAGATTGCCCTCTAGGACCCCATAAGCCCATTGGGCCCATTAGGTCTTGGGGGACCCACTGGGCCTGGAGGACCTTGAACCCAGGAGGATCCACAATCCCAGAGTTTCCTCCACTTGGCTGACTCAAATTTAATTTTGGAGTTTAGTTGCTCCAATTGGAAGAGGTGAACTATGAGTTTTTCTTTCACCAATTGAATTTGACTGTAGAGGTGTTTAAGGTTATCTATCCACTCAACTTGAGTCCCCCAAACTCTGGCCCATCAACTGAGTGTTGATGAAGCTAGAAATTCTATGTTCAATTTGAGCGTTTAGTTGCGTACTTCATTAACAAGATTATGATTACTAATAATTATGTTGCAATTATCCTGACTAAAGCTGGAGGCAGAATTAAAGAGCTCAGACAATATTGTTTATAAATTTAATTCTTCTAAAAGTTTGAATATCCCCTAATGAGGGATTTAAACTATTTGTAATAAGTGGTAAAACGCAGGATGCACAAACTGGCGTATGTATGGCTTAGTACTAAGCCCAAGAAATTATGAGGTTTGTATAAGTCCCTCATCGCGGATTAACAAACATTGGCCCAGGACAGAGTAGAATGCACTCTGGGAAAAAGGATCCCATCGAGTCATTGCTGGATGGTGTCTTTAAAAAAGTTTCAGGCTGCATAGGAAACTTTTTATTATAAATTAATTTATGACAATTAAGCTTAGAATTGGCATGGAACTTTAACATGGATGGTGCCCTTAGGATTTAAGTCCTAGTGAAACAAACTCAGCGCAAAATACTAACATGTTCATGATCCACAGAATCTTTGGGCAAAAAAAGATAATCCATCTTAATGATCAATGTTTTCACAAGTGCTTAACTCATAGTGTCCTGTAGTGAGAGCAACTTTTTAATGTTTTGAATTACCTTCAAAAATATCTGGTATTCTCTTTAAGTTATTTTGGTAAAATCTCCAGAAATAAAAGAATCAAATAAAATAATAAAAATATTGGCTCACAAATAGACTAATTTAATAATGAAAATGACTTATTATTTTAAATTTTGATATGCTAACTTCTGATCTGATCTTTTTAATCTCTAAGAGATCGAATATCAATAATTTTATGATATGGATAAGCATGATCATTCATGGTTGACTTTATAAGATATATAATAATATATACCTCAGCAACCAGCAGAGGAATTTGGGAGTAAAAGAATCGGAGATAGAAGATTTAGGCAAATTCCCAACAATGCTTCCTGATTATTTCTAACTTTGGCGCCTTCAGGGTAAGGTTTTTAATTGCACTGATTTGAGAGTTGATCTACATATGCTCAATTTAAGAACATGAATTTAAACCTGCTCATCATCTCAAATCCAAACAACACCACCTTAAGATCCTGTCAAAGGAGTATAGGGCCAAAGGAATATTCCATGTACTCAATTCATCATTGTCCCTGATTAATGTCAGCAATGAAGTAGTCTGAGTTCACCTTATGAATGCCTTATAAGGTCTAGACCAAAAAATTCTAGCTTGTTCTGTCAATCTCTGGGTTGATGGCAATAAAAGAGAATGAGGTCACCTAGCTGAAAAATGGGTTAGTAGGGTCAGCCAAAAACAAAATCTGTATGTCTCCATTTCTGTGGTGGTGGTAATGCTTGCGTGGCTAGGTCATAAACCCGGACAATTTAATTGTCTGATGCAATCATAGTTAGGTCAGAGTTCTCAGGTGTAGAGATAATGAGAAATGGCTGAATGCTACTTGGTAACTGGAGAGTACGTCCATATAGAACTTCAAAGGAAGACATATTGATGATTAAATGGTAGCTTATTCTGTAAGCAAGCAAAGCGCTATGTATATAATGATTCCAGTATGTAGGATCAGAGTCTATCTTTTACAAAATAGAGACAATGGCTCCATTAGCACATTTTACCGCCCAATTGGTTAATGGGTTGTAAGGGGCGGTGAAACTTTGGAAAGCACTAAAAGCAAAATATGTTTTTGGACTACCTGTGAGTTAAAATTTAACACATTGTCTGAAAGTAAAGTTTCTCAGCATCTGTGTTGGTGAAAACAGATTAAATAAGAAAGAGAGATATGGCTTTTGCTGTGGCATTAAGGACTGAGATCTTTTTGCCATTTGGTCTAATGATCCACGTCCAGGAGGATATGTTTATGGCCGTGCAGCCCAGTGGGAAGAGGGCCTAGTACATCAATGCTAATGACATTGACAGGACCCATAGGGGCAGCGACCTATTGTTTGTATTGAAGGCAGGCTCAATCTTGAGATCAGCAAGCTATGCAATCTTACATGACCTCTTAGATGCTTTCTACCATTCAGTTCTATTAACATTGTGCCTTTAGCCACTCAAAAGCCTTCTTACTGCCAAGTGTCCCACAATCACATGCCCCTATAAGATATTGTTGGGTCATGAAGAAAGGCGGATGTAGGTGAGCCAGTTCTTATTTTCTTCTATATAGCAACCCGGCCTTTATCTGAGTGTAACAGGTCATCTTCCAGAGCTTTTCATGGATCTTAAGAGTCTCCACTCCCAGAAATCTGGTCAGCCAATTATATTGTACAGTTGGTATTCCTTGGGGTTGAGGCAGCTAGTACCAGCATTCTAAAGAGACCATTTGCATTTTGATAAATTGCTCCCATAAGATTGACAAATAGTGAATTTGTAGCTCTGCAGTCTTAGGGCCCATCTGGCTAAGCGGGCAGCTGGGTCCTTCATCCGCTGCAGCCATTGGAGCAAGGAATGATCAGTGATGATGATGACATGGGTGCCATAAATATAGGGCCTTAAATGCTTGATCACAAGACAGACATCCATTCTCGTTTAGTAACGCTATAGTTCTATTTGGCCTTACTCAAGGTCTTGATGAAAGTTCCTAATGGGTGATTGACCTGGATTTCATTCTTCTGGGCTAGGATGCCCTAAAGACGACATCACTCACTTCCATGAATAACAAGAAAGGTTGATAAAAAACATTGATGGACTAAAATGGTCCAGTGCATTGAGCGGTCCTCAACGCGTTAAAAGCCTGTTCTTGTTCTAGCCGCCATTCAAACGGCATGTTTTTCTGCAGGAGGTAAAATAGGGGCTCGACCAGTTCAGCAAACTGAGGGATAAATTGATTGTAATAGCCTAACGTTCCAAGGAATACCTGAATATCCCTCAGGCTTTGGGGGCGCGACATCTTTTCAATGGCATCAACTTTGGCTGGTATGTACTGGATGCATCTCTTGACATCTTATGTCTGAGGAAATCCATTTTGAACTTTACAAGGATAACTTTGAAGGGCTGAGTTTTATCAAAGCCTTTCTAAGACAATTGAGGACTTTCCTAATGGTCCTCCACATGACCATTGAAAGTTCATGAGAAGACAATGATATTGTCAAGATATATGAGGACACATATAACAAAAAGTCACTGAGGATCCCATCAATGGCACTTTATGTGGCTGGCGCGTTACAAAGGCCCTGGGGCATCCTTGTGGGGTTTTTCCCCTTCATTAGCTATTAGCGCACACTTGGCTTGGTCTTTAGAGGCGAGCTCCACTTGCCACTATTTGTCAGCAAGATACATTGCAGAAAAGTATCATGACCTGGCAAGAAGGCGGAGAGAGTTGTCAATTCAGGGCAGAGGATAACTGTTTTTCTTGTTGATATAGTTGAGCTAATAATAGGCTATCACCACATGATGACTGCCATCCTTCTTTTGAAACCAATAGGAGGGAGGAGGCCCAAGGGTTGTGTGAAGGCACCAATAGTCTAGTTTCAATTAGTTGTTTGAGTTCTTTAACTACTTGTGCTTTTCAACCTTACTCTTTTGGTAAGGTCAGGACTGAAAGGAGGAGCGTCCCATTCTCCACATGATGTAGAACCACACTCATTTTTCTAAAATCGTAGGTTAAGGCTGAAAAAAAGTTCTATCTACTCCTTCAATAATTCCTGAACCTGGCGCTGTTGTTCCTCAGCAAGCTCCTTTCTGATACAAATGTCGATTTGAGCCACTTATAGGGACATCTCTAAACCAAAATCCCTCAAGCTTAATAAAACTGTGTACATCCTTGACGTTCTTTACTGTTAGAAGGCGATTATATGTGGTGGGCTTATTTGAGACCACTACCCTAGGTCTTTCAGTAAGGTTACCAATAACACTGATATTGATCTGACCAGGCGAGACATAGAATCCCCATAAAGGTTAGGACCTCTTTGGAAGATGGGTAATGTTGTAAAATCGCTTTTCCAGCGATAGTGGGCTCTGCTGGTCGGCAGGCCAACCAGTATGGAGACTGGCTGACCCTTCCCATTCGCCTTAGGCAATGAAGCCAGCATCTCAACTGACCCCTTGGCGTGTCACTTGCACCATTTGGATATCGCTTAGCCTAAAATACAACCCATATGAATAAACATAAACTTAAATAAATAGGGGAGATTAGGCAAAGGGAGATCTTTATTAAGAGGGAAGCGCTAGGTATTATATGTACAAAAGGGCTATTGCACCCATAACTGACTTATTGGCTCATTGCTATCTTTCAGCCAACCACTCTATCTTCCTTCCTTTGTGCTTACTCTCTTACTAGAGTCAACCCTCTTTCCCCATCCTTCCCAATGTCCAAATATTAGTTTGGTTTCATACTCGGCCTTCAGTTGCAGATGATCCATATAAATTATAATATAAATAGATACCAAATTCGGATTTTACTTAGTAATTTTGTTCCAGAACAGCTTTGATCACTTGAGTAATATGAAACAACGTGGCTTTTTGCTGATGACATGTTTCAACTCTCCTAGTCGACATTTTGGAAAGCACCTATATATGCGATATTTGATTATTATATATGAGGCGCTGGAAACAACCTCAGCCTCAAACTTGAAATTGTCAGTTTCCACTGAAAATACTTAAATAACTAACTGGATCATCCTTAGCTACTAGTTTTTGGTGATCTGTAACCCTAATTCAAGCCAGTTATTGGCCCCAATTACTCCTCTCATCCAATCTCGGCAAAATTCTAGAGTCAAATTAACGCAAATTGGGACCAACTACCAAGCAATTGCTTACAATACTCCAAAACTTAATCGATGAGCCAATCCACCAGGATTGTCCATTTCATTCCAAATAAAGTTTAATCACTGGAGAATCTAACTGGTTAAAATTCTGACAGAATATCTAGACCTCAGATCTCCAGCTGTTATATGGAGTGGATGTTGATATGGACCCAGGTATAAACAATAACTTGGGACTTTGGAGGTATAGTGGTTGTCCTAAGTAAATAGATAAGCATGCCTTTGTGGCCATCAACGGCATGGGAGGGCAAATGGACCTAAGAGCCCCTTAAATGATATTCAAGTCAATTGATTTAGCTCTCACTTTATTTTAGGAAAGATCAGGCACTAACCTTCACTTTGAAGTTGCGTGAATTTCTGGTTATTAGGGATACCTGATGTCCCAGTAGGGATAGAAATTCTTCAATACAATGTACTACTGCGTGTAGTCTAGGAAAAACTGAGTTCTGGGACGAGGTTCATGGATTTGTTTATTCAGTGTGATGGCAGGGTATTTACAGAAAGCTTCCCAAATTGAATAGGTAGGGAAGAATAGGCCTTTATGGATCATGTACAGTGCGGTCAAGCTGCGCTGTACTTTATGTAATGTGGCAAGTCCAGAGCGATCTTGATACGTTTCATCAACTTGATGAAATAACATTCATGAGGAACCACAGTCAATTATTGCAAGTACAGAAATTTTATGTACTTAAACAGTGATGTGGGTAACCAGACTTCTGAACTGTTTTAGTAGAATGAGAAACATAGGGGAGTCATTGGAAGAAAATTAAGCAGTATTATATTTTTATTGTTAATGGGTACCAAAACTTCTTCAGGTAAAATAGCTCCATAATTGTTAGAGGATATAGAGGACTCTTGAGGCGTGGCAGGGATGTAAGCATGGAGCGCCTCGTCTTTTATAATGATACTCTTTATCTCACCTCCTCAGTAAACTTTTCCAGTATGTTTTGGTGCTGTCTTAGAAGATATTGCAGTAAATTCATTGGTGTCAACAATCCTTTAGGTTTATGATAACATGGACTTGAGAATGGTTAGAGGAGGTAAAGTCGGTCATCTTAGGATGTAAAGTCGATGCAGGGATCTCGTTAAATGCATTCTTGAATTTCCAAATGTAAGAAAAACCATCCTTCTGGCTGATCATGTACATTTGTTCCTCAGGATAAGACCCCAACGCGTAAGATGACAGAATTTATGGTGTCATTAAAGATAATGCGATTTGTGGTCACTAAAAGCTGTGCATAAGTGTAGAAATGGCTGGCAAACTTCACAGGGCTCTCCCCTTTGTTCAAGCGGATACTCATGAATGCATGTTCTTGATTGGCTAGGATCTGGTTGCTACCAATTTCCTGGATTAAGGCGGTCCAAACCTGTTCCCAGGTGTGGCATTCTTTTAGATGGCAAGTCATAAACTCTTGAGCGGTGCTGTTAAGGAAGGAGTGGATATGCTTCGTTTTTGTAGGTTATTGGCCTCTTCCATGTAACTCTCATGCACATACAAGAACGAGGCAATAATTTCCTTACTGCTGGTGAATTTCTCCTCAAAATAAATTCAAATTTAGTTACAAGAGGAGTAGAGGGTATTGACACCAGGAATTGGTGCATATTCAGAAATCTCAGTCTCCACAAAGTTGTGGGAGCCTTCTGATCCAGCCATTGTCTTAAACCATTGAGGTCCTCTTAGATACCATCCCAGTTTTGGCTAATAGGAGATGAATACATTATAAATAACCTTCTCTTTTAATGCTTAATGTTGGCGCGCTGAATTAGAAAATGACTTTCTGAGCTGTTCAAGCGGTAATCAAACCCTGGAAGGCTTGTTTGAGCTGGGAAATGCGACTATTGGCAAGCTTGGTGAAGGCGCTAATGTTATCCTTTCATCTGAAAAGGCCTCAATCGAGACCCTAGGGTTGAGAAGAACTCCATCCACTTGGAGTTTACATCCTTGGGCACATTGCAGATTTGGTCCCATAAGGTGGCTATGGCTGCCAAATAGTCCTTTCTCAAAGGGTCGTCAGGGTCACCAGGAATAGGCACAGCGGGGCCAGAGGTCCCTTAAGCCCAAAGGGACCTTTTGGCTCCTTGAGCCTTTCAGGTCCTTCACTACTGGTAGTAAAGTCGTGAGAGGCCAGCTCCTGATAGTGTAGCTGAAGAGTATGTACCAGATCTTTGACTTTGTTGAGGCGTTAGTTCCATGCAGCCTCAAAAAGCTGAACATTCTGAAAAAAACTGGTATGTGAGGTAGCCTAGAATCTGCTATCCAATACCATAAGCTGGTTTCAGGCATTGTTGATTAGTCATCAGTTATTGACAATGACTTCTTGATTGTTGTGGATGAAGGAGGAGGCCGCATTATAAAAATTGACAACATGGGAGTGTAAAGTTCGTGTTTGCCCTAGTTGTTGGTAGTCTTAATGATGGTGTAACCTGATTGAGTGTAGGAGGTGATGAATGGCAGGATGGATAAAATTTATTAATATAGCGCTAAGTCCTCAAGGTCAGTTCTCCCACTAGTAGTAAAGCTTAGTTATATAACTCCAAAATGGTAGAAAACACCAAAGAAGCGTGGGAGCGACTTTAGCGGCCTCCAAAGAATAGACACTAGCTAGCAACTGTTAATAATATTACTAAGATTTTGTACTGAAGTTATTAATTGATCAGTTTAATGTAAGGTAGAGTAAACTGAAATGTCGCATGGAATTCTAAGATTTCTGGCTGAATGGGAAGTACTTCATATCATGAGTTAATAATCCTTTAAGAGATGCTTCTTTTTTGATCAGTAGGTTGACTTTCATGACTGCTATTATTCTCCATCGTTCTTGATATATGTTTTCACTTGGACTGCTCAGAGCTCCCTGTAATGAGAACCACTTTTTCTCAGCTTAAAGGTTCTCTTGACTGACGCCAAAATTTTAATAGGGACTCAAAGATGTAAACTAGTGGAGAGTTCAAAAAGAAAAGGGTGGGGCAAATATAGATTACTTTATTGTGTTATAAAGCATCAATATTTATAAAGCGTATAGGAACATGTTGCCTCAAGTACTTCGTGGCCCCAAGCAAGCAGTATCTTTCATTCTTTTCAAATTGAAGCCTGATCAAAACCCTCATTGTTCTGCATCGTCCTCATGACCACAGTGGTTGGGGCTGTACCTCTCAAAATTCAGTTAGCGGGAATGGGATTCCTGAAGGTGTTTCCATTGATCCTTCCGCGCATGGTGCTTCCTGATCAAATCTAGTTTTCCGTTTTTATGTTAAGGTTCTGTTCACACTGGTTTGAGAGTCAATCTACTGAAGCTTGATTTGGGAGCAGGTAATTTGACTTGCTCGCCATCGTAAATGCTAATAAGTATCAAATCATCCATCTATAGCGTTTTCAGAAGCTGGGGAATGATCTACAAACTGTCAATCAGAATATTACAATACAAGGAAACGCATGCTAATCTGATGAAAAATAGAAGAATGAGTTGTAAAGATAAATGTTGAAGTTGATATCTTTAATTAATTTTATAAAAAACTATAAGAAAAATCACTAATATAAGAAAAAGTAAACCAGAGTAATAAGGAACTTTTTAAATCCTAAAAATCGCCTTAAAAACTAAAAGTTGAGAAAAATTGCCAACAAAGGGAAAATCAACCCTAGTTTCTAAACTAGCTACAAGATGCTGAAGGTATTAAATGCACATTCTCTCAATTGGATACTAAGTTTATGCAATAATGACTCAATTACCTTAGAAGAAATTTAGCAATTTGGGAAGCATTCCGCCCCTTAGAAACATTTCTTTTGTTTTTTTACTAATTTGCAATGACCCTCAACGACTCTTTAATTACCTCTAGGGTTACTGGCCATGTTCCCAATACCACATTCAAGCCAGTGCCACTGAAGAATTTTGGGCTAAACCAAAAATTACCAACATTTCACTAGGATAATGCCCTAGCATTTTTCAGATTGCTGCATTGACCATTCTAATATGAAGTGATCACCAGAAAGCGGCCACTGTGATCATCTGCCTGGATACTAAATGCCAGAATCTTGTACTACCCCAATTACATGGAATAACTATTCATACTATAATGCAAAAACTTGGTTATGAAAAAATGGTAGCCCTGAGTGGGAGGGATAACCAAAAGCAAGAGTTAATGGGAATCAAATTGAAGAGGATTAAACTTTGAGAAGATTTTCCAGTTTGGTTTACCAGGAGACTTTAATCCAGGCCATTGCTGACATAATAAGCGATTCTAGATGATTGCATAACAACGAAAATGACGCTCAGACTTTATTGGTATTTACACCAAGCGATGAATTCAGCAATATCAACAAACACTACTACCTTTCCAATCATAAAATAGTTAAAAATACTTTTCTCTCTCGTTACAATCACTTTTACAATTTATTCAATTCAAGTCTGATTCTAGTTTGATAATCTCACAGAGAGGATTAGTCTGCGTCCTTGTCAGGGAGCAGTTGGGCAAGTAAGGTAAGAGGCACAGGTGGTAGGCCCGCGACCTCCAACATTTTAAAACGCCCTGGAGAAACTGGTGGAATCAAAAAAAAAATAAAAAATTGGCGGTCACTATTTCCCCAGAAATCCTCACTTGGCAGGCGCGATGTAACCAGTACATTGACACGCTGCACTCTCAACTACTCTCGTCAGTGGAATATGGAGTCTGGGTGTTTCTGGATATCCAACAAACAGCTTTTTGGAAAAATTTTGTGGGGATGTGCACACCTTTTTCCTGACCGCAGTGTACGTTGCACCTCACTCCA
Source organism: Massospora cicadina (assembly GCA_022478985.1). Classification (NCBI taxonomy): domain Eukaryota; kingdom Fungi; phylum Entomophthoromycota; class Entomophthoromycetes; order Entomophthorales; family Entomophthoraceae; genus Massospora; species Massospora cicadina. The sequence continues at coordinate 7,155 of JAKSZP010016094.1, read as the reverse complement.
TGTCACATGGTTGGCTGGACCTCGGTTTTGAAAACAAGGAGGCAGCAGATGAAGCTGGTGCAGTGCGCATAGTAATTGACCTCCCCAAAGGGCAACAGGTCATCAAAACCAAACGCACCAATTGGACAAAATCCAACCAAATTTTCCTCACGTTTGACTTTTTTCCCACTACAGTCAAGCGTGCCATTCTGGAGCAGCACCTGAAAGATGGTCTCACCATATACAGCGAAATACAATCCTTTGAGATGCAACGCTTTACGCTGATGCCACACCTGTGCACTGGCAAAGCCATTGCAGTTCTGACTCCAACTGAGGAGATCGTGAAGGACCTAACCCAGATCCTGCACTCCACTTATGTTAATATTGAAGGGCATACCACCCACCCTTTCCAGGTAACCGTAGGCAGCGCACCCCCCATCTGCACCCACTGTGACACGTTTGGCCACAAGGCACACGCATGCCCCACCAAGGAGGGCATCACATTCCAAGAGCACCCCTTGGTGCCCATGGCCAGCGGAGAGGCGCACTACAGACTAACCACCAGCACCAAAGAGGCTTTCCCGTGGGGAGCACATTGCTGCTAATTACTAGTAAAGCCTATCTCCACTCAAGAGAGAAAGAAGGCAAAACAGGCCTGCAGGGCCGCGGCCAAGGAAGCGGCCAAAGACGCCTCCACTATCCCACATTCCCAACGCCAGTAGGACATCAAAACCTTCACAGTGGAAGCAACTTGAGAATCCCTCTTAAAGAGATTGGGAAGCCCATGCTGATTGGGCTACCCAATCTGAGGATCCAATGGGTGACTCAATCTCACCCAACCTTTACAACCAAGCCCCAGTTATAAAACTGACTTGGTTTCCACCCTAACTGAAATTTTTTTTGACCCAAACGTTGGTGCACCAAACTCATCCGCATCACAAAAAATTCGTTCAATGTTGGGGAAACAAAAAGCAAAGGCAAAAGCCAACAAGAACCTCTCTGATAAAATTAACAAAACTACTGATAGCGTTGCTGCAAACACCCGCGCTGCCATGAAGGCCCATGGGGATCTAAAGGAGGCTGGTGGGCGCAGGTGCCCACCCCCTTACACCTAAGGTGAAATGGGGGAAGCCTTCACTTTAGAGACGTTATATAGCCAGACTCAAGGCCTCGCCGTCCTGGGCTAGGAAACTGAGTTTTTTACAAAAAAATTTACCCGTGGACATCCTGGCCATCCAGGAGTCCCACTGTCCACAAGGTTCTGAGGATGCTTGGAAAACCATGCTCCTCCCTTCCCTATCCTTCTGGTCAGAGCACTGTGGGGTGCTAGTTTGGAAAAACAATTTTTTTAAATTCCTATTGTCAGAATCCTTCATCAATGGCCGAGTCCTCATTGTTACATTCTTGTGGGCCAAAGTGGCATATTCTATCATCAACATCTATGACCCACCTGTGCACGAGAGCATCAGGAATTTTTCTCATTGGTCAAACCCCTTCCATTACCCCCTGACACTTTCATAGTTGGCGACATGAACTGTTGGCTAGACTCACCCACGGACCGTTGGCCTTCCTCATCCCACACTTCCCAGGGTCACATAGAACTTCGCGTTCTAAAGGCCACCCTTGGGTTATTAGACGCACTGCCGCGGCAAGCCCCACTGCTTGAAAACATGACGCGCCCCCACGTCCACAACAGCCAATTAAGGTCCATGACCCGCATCAACCTTATCCTCATGCTGGCGAAATTTCAATCTCACATTTCCCACTTCAAAACAATGAAAATGGAATTCTCTGACCACTGACTGGTCTTGATAACATACCACTTACCTGTCACAGTGGCTAAGACCCCGCATTAGTGCAAACTACGCCCACCCAAACTTGCATTACCAGGATTTTTCACTTGGGTGGAATCAGCAACTTCAGCAAAAGAGTTTATTACACCGTTTTACATAGACCCAATTTCCACATGGTCAGCCTTCAAAGAGGATATCATCCACCACACTTGCCAACTCTCCACCCGGCGCTCATGAGCTACATCAGCCATCATCTCGCGCGCTCTGGCAGAAGAGGAACACCTGGAATCCAACATCCCAGCCACAGTCTACAGCCCTGCTTGGGGCCAAAATTGGGCAGAAGCAGCCGCCCACCTCAATGCACTCGAAAGGCAACACAAACATTGGGTTTGTGTTCAGTACAGGTTAAACACATTACAGAGGGCGACACATGCACCGCATATTTTTTTAAAAAAATACTTCGCACTGCGCTAGAGCGTGGCCTGCACACAGGTGTGGAGATTTTATGATTCCGTCGCAGATATGACAGCTGAAGTGGCAATTATAATACAAAAGTATTACTCCACGTTATACAAATCTGATCCAATTCAGCTGGCCAAAGTGTCAAAATTTCTTGACAGCACTCACATCTGCACTGTTTCCTGATACTCAGAATTAATGAATTTGGTTACTCCAAATGAACTCTGGTCAGCCATCTGCGGTGCACCAAACCAAAAATGCCCAGGCCCAGATGGCATTCCATATAAATTCTATAAAAAGTACTTCAAATATATCCCCACTGCTGCTTGCCTCACTTAACCAGAGCCTTCTGGATACGCTCCTTCTACCAGGAGGGCAAGAGGCCTTCACCGTCACACTCTTCAAGAAAGGGGATAAGCTAGACCTAGCCAACTGGCGCCCCATTTCTTTAACTAACACGGATACAAAATTGTTAACTAAAAATCATGGCTAACCGTTTAGGATTGTAGCATCTGCCACCATCTCCCCAGAACAATTTGGTTTCATAACCAGAAGGTTGATTTGGGACAACGTGCACTCTGTGGCTAACGCATGCCAGTCCACAGCCTCTGGGGCACTTGTATTCTTGGACCAACAGAAGGCCTATGATAGAGTAAATTGGGAATACCTCAGGGCCTGCCTCCACCAATTCCGCTTGCCCCCTCGTTTCATCAACGGATAATGCTGCTAACGGAATCTGCAACAATGGCAGTGCGTGGCCCTGGCTTCCTAACGGAAGTAGTCCGCCCTGAAAGGGGCTTGAGAAAAGGGGACCCCCTTAGCCCACTCTTATACAACATCAGCCTTGACCCACTACTTTGAAACGTGAATGACCACCTAACTGGGGTCCATGTACCAGGCCAAGCCCCAATCAAGATGATGGCGTTTGCAGATGACTGTGTGGTTGGGGTGTCTAATAATCAAGATGTACGCGCGCTTGAAGCTCTCATCCAGGAATATTCCCAGGTAAGTAATGCTGCACTGAATGCTTCCAAAACTGAATTCATCCTTCTTGATCAGTATCAAACCTGCTGGGCCCCAGCAACCAGTGCCCAGCCCGGCCCATCTGCTCGCACACGTGCTCACCTTCCCTGCTCACCCCACACCGCCCCACTTGTGCTCCCTTTCATGCCACGCCCTAACATAGGGCCTGTCCGCCATCTGGGCGTGTGGGTGGAGGCAGGCGGGTATGCCTCAGCATTAATGGAAAGTTGTATTCTAGACAACATGACAAAGCGCATAGCCTCCTTCAGAGCCCATCCTACTTCCTTTACTGGCAGGGTTGTTTTAGCCAACTCTATGCTCCTCTCCAAAGTCTGGTTTGGAGCCCACGCTATCGCCTTCTCCTCAGATTTTTTCAAATCTATGTAAACCCTTATGCAAGGATGGCTTTGGTCAGGCCGCCCACCTCTAGTGCGGCTTTAGGTCATGTTTGGCCCTTGTCATCATGGTGGCATGGGCCTGCTCGACTTTAAAGCCCATGTTGCCAAGATCCTGGGCACCTGGATTGTGGCCGTCACCGCCCCTATGCTCCCCTCCCAACACTGGTCCCGCGCGGCCCGCTCCAACTTCTCATGCGCCCTGGGCCTTAACAATCCATCGCACCCTCACTCCTAGATGAAATATTTACTTCCCACCCATCGGCCACAGGTCCTCATGGTACTAAAACCCACTATAAAAGAATCCTCCTCTCCATGCGGAGCGCTGAGTGGAGAATTCGTATTAGTGGACACACAGCACAGAGAGGCCGCCCCTCTCTTCAGTTCACACAAAAGGTACAGGGGCTACCCATTCAAGATGGCTTTATCCCCTCACGGCCCCATGTCCTATCCAGGGTGGACTACCTGGAAATGATGGACATCCCTTATTCCCTTGAGACCCAGAAGACTATTTGGAAATATGCACACCACCCCATGTTGCTGCCTCAAATCCGTTCACATGTGTGGCGCTGCCTGAGTGGGTGTACCGTACAGCTGAGCGCTCTAACGCTTTACACTCATCCTGCGTCGTGTGTGGCCAGTATGGAACGCTGTTCCACCACCTGGAGAAGTGCCCTACCTCTAAAGTGATATGGCGCGAAGTTCAACGTCTGCTTGATCAGGATCAAACACATCCCTTCAGTCTGTCAAGGGATATGTTTGCTATATCCATGGTATCCTCCCTTCCACCCTCCCTCCATGCTCTGGTGGTCGCAATCACCAATTGGACTATCCACACGATTGTCTTGGATGTCATCGCAGGCTCCACCCCCACCATCCCAGAAGCTGTCTACAGATTATGGTCCCATTTGGTGGACTACTTCCGGGCATAAATGCTTGGGTACCTCCCACCGCGTCGCCAACAGCTGGTCTCCTCCTGGTTCCCAGTTTGGTTCATTAAATCGGACCCTTTCAACCACACATGTTCAATTGTGTCTATGGCCCCTTCACATGTTTCCTCCCCCTCTCCATATTGGCGTTCCCGCTGGCAACAAGAGATAGCATCGCTTCTCTGGGGTGCCTTCCATGTTACAAGTTTCGTTTCTTTTGGGTTGACATTCAGAAGTGTCCATCCCCTGGTCGGCCTTCCTCACAATAATTTTAAAATAAAATAGTTAAAAATGTTGGATTTAACTTTTGATGTGCCAAACCGGAGTTTCAAACCAAACTCATAACATGTTAATTTGGGTATATATCTAATAAATAATATATTTTTTAAAAATGATAAAACAAGTCTCATTTGACTTGCCATAAATGTGGAGCTAGGGCACTATGCCTCTCAATTTTGCACCAAGGATAACGAGAATCAATGGAACCTTGTGCTACCTCAAGGAGAGAATAAAACCTAGTTAAGAGAAGTAAAAAGGTCTTGAGGTCTAGACTAGGAACAATCTAGATCCGCAAGCTGTACAGTTCCACTGACAAACCTAAAGATGATATTTGGATATAACAACTCTGTTTGTGAATTGACCCCCAATTGATCTACTTAATTAGGTCTTGAATCAGTGCGTAATGCCATTGCAAGTGCTAAAGCAGAAGAAAAAGTATGTGATTCCAATATTAGGAGGAAATTACTTTACAATTCACAGAAAAAGCATTTGATAAAGTGAAAACTGCTGATTAAAAAAACCATCTAATAGACTGGATGCTGTCAAAAGTAACATTTTAGTATGAAAATTTGTTGATTTTACATAATATATATAACAAATTGTTTGAAGCTGTAAGGATGTCAAAAGATGTCAATATCTGACCAAGGATGAAAATGATCAATCTGGTTTTATGTGCAATTGGCTATCAGGCTACTACTATTATACAAGAGGAATTGATTGCCTACCCAAAGCAGATAAATTATGGACAGGGACATCTGAAGGTTTTTTTAAAATTGGCGATGGATGCCTATTTGATCAAAAAAATCACCAATGACCAAGTTGTTAATGAAGTTTAAAGCATATAGTACAAAACATGGGTCTAAAAAAAGGTTAAAATAAATAACAAATATTTTTATTTTATATTGAGTCATGCCAACCAGAGGACAGACAGTACTAATACTCAGTGAGCAAACAACAAAACCTAAACTAATATGAAATTGCTTCCACCCCTAGTGCAGGTTTTGAGTTCAAAAACTGTACTGGCTATTAAACATTCTTGGTGTGGTATATTTGTTGTCAGACATTTCCAAGTCCAAGGTATGGGAAACAGTGGTTTTGATGTAAGTGAAGACCAGATTGGCCAAAAAGACCTTGGTCAATTCCTGGTGGAACCCTATTAATTGGGGTAACACTTTTAATACTAATATTAATAAATCTTGGGCAAATACCATGAGTATGACTGATCAGATTGTGCCGACTATGCAGCAAATTCAGGGGAGTCCCTTGGAGGCTCTTTCCCCAGCCACTGTCAGTTTAGTTCACTTCCCTTCATGACGACCAGCCTCTTTTATAGGGTTGATGGGGGCTCCTCAGGGCGAAAAGATTTTCCCCCTTTCTGATTGGGCCCAATTAATGAAATCCCTTCTAAATGGTTTTGTTTTCCCAACGGTTACATCCCTGATGGCCCTCACATTAAAGCAATGTGAGTTTTGAACTAACTGATAGGCCTCTTTTAGTTATTTCCTAATTTGGACAGCACCAATAAAATTGAACTTAAGGCATGAATAGTATAAACTACAATTATCTGTGAGTCTCAATCTAACTGATAGGCCGCTTTTGAATATTTCCTAATTCAGACAGCTCCAAGAAGTCCAAGCCTGAACTATGAATCGTTTAATTATCACTATTACACTATTATCAAGCTTAGCTCTTTTCCGGTGCAGCATCTAATAAAAGAGCAAAAACATATAAAACCATTTATTTTATTAAAATGCCTGTTTATATTATTTTTGATAAGTATTAAGAGCAGCTCCTGCGATATTTTTGGATTCAAGGCGATACTGCACCAGCAAGCCTACAAAAGGGCTAAAAATCTAACATTTGTCCCAAGGTTGACCCACCTTGAATAATAAACTAAATTTGAATAACTGGAACAATGTAAGCCTCTAGTCCAGCAAGATCAGATGATCACTAACCCATCATGGCAGAGGGAGAGGAAGGGATTGGTGGCACATCTGCATGCACATCAACCATATCAGGGAGAGCAGCGTTTTAGAAGCATTTGAGGCCATGAGCTAGGGTGGTAGGGCGTCAGAATGGTGTTAGTTGAGGTGTAGTGCAAAAGGATTGATATACGCAATATCAGCACCAACAAAAGCTTTTATTAATTTCTCAGATGATATTCAGCCTGAAGGTAGGCATCAGGAAGTAGGGAAAAACTGGAAATATTTAGCCTGATAACGGTTTTTGGGTCAAAGTATGATAGTGAAGCAACATGCATGACATAAGTTGCCACAGCATCTTCAAATTTGGTTTATT
>JAKSZP010016093.1:0-101331 GCA_022478985.1 Massospora cicadina | reverse complement strand
ATTGTGATAGGAGGTAGTGGCCCACATAGTTGGAGACCTCCTTGAAGAGGTCCGCCACCAAGTTCACCCAAGGAATCAAAAATAAAACGTAAAATAATGGATAAAATTATTTAAGAAAGTTGACCAATGAGGAATGTTGGTCACAAAAAACATATTTAAAGTGGGTCGAGAAAATTAGGGTTCTGCGGCAGAATGCCCAAGCCTTGACACTCCAATAAACAAACGCTTCTATCCATATTTGTAAAATACACCAAAAGTGCCTTCACTCAAGTAATCAATTGAAGCTGTACTTTACCTGAGCTCATGATTTTGTAGCTTAAACGGGATTCAAACCCTTGTTCTCCAATTAACCAAATCAAACTGTCTTTGTTCATTATGTGGATCAAACATTTCAGTGCCTGGGCCAAGATAAGGCTCTGGGCGTTTTGCACCCCATTAGTACCAACCTGGGCATGTTTTGCTTGCACCCAGCGTTGGTCTAAGGTGTGTTTCAGGTCAGGAAGAGCCTAAAGTTTCACCTTCTGGGCCTCCTGTCGCCCAGCATTATCTTTGGCATCAATTCTCACTATTAAGTCATCTAACCATGACAGCAACACAAACAAAGTCTAGATGACTTTATATTCAAAGAATTTCATGAGTACCTAATAAATACACCAACCACATCAACAACAGCTGAGAAGAAGATTGATGTATTTTACAACACAAAACTGGAAGAAAAGCATATGAAAACTAAAGACCTGATAAATGTTGGAAAATGAAATAAGAAAATGGGGATAGGATAAACAGATAACTGAAGCAACTGAATTCAAACAATCATTCACTGCAGTATTGGTAAAATACTTAAAAAGTGAAAGCATACAAGCAGATAGGGAATTAATAAAATAATAGAATGACGATAAGTTTGGTTATGCTTGCTCTGTATGTGATTGCTTTTGGTTAGAGAGATTTTGTGAAAACCATCACAAAAAGTCACCTCATACTAGCTGCTAAGTTCCCTGACATTAATGTAGTCAGCTTCAAAGTGTGTAAAACATGTTATAGATCCCTAAAGTTCAAGAATATACCTAAAATTATCAAAATCTAATGGCTTTGTATATCCTAAGTATCCTGGTCATTTGCCACCACTTGCTTGTATAACTGAACGCTTGGTCTCACCACATCTTCCATTCATGCAGATACGATGCCTGCAGTATATACCATGACAGTTAAAGTATTATAGGTCAATTTTTTAATGGACATTGATAAAACACAATGTCAAAACTTTGCTCATACCTTAAATGATAATAGAGCATTTAATGTAAACATTAGTGACATCTCATACATAAGTTAACATACTTGCAAGGGTGTATTAATAAGGGTGCTGTAAAGAAATGGCTGCAATACTTGTTACCAAAACCACTATACAAAATGAACAATATATGGGTAGACAATGAATTATTCAATAGTGCCAGTAGTGATATGCACCAAAATGACAGAGGTAGAGCTGATAGACGAGGGCCCATTTATTGGAAGTATCACAAATCACCCAGATACTGCATAATGAGTTTTTTCTTGCACAGCAAAAAAATGATGTGGAATGAGGAGGAGTACTTGGCTATAGCGCCAGAAATGAAATACAAGCCAGAGAATATAATCTATGTTGAGTATGCTGAGTGTCAAGAAATCTATGACTGGATGATAAGCCAAAAAAACACTGGCAAATCATTGGTTAACTAGCAGGATTAGGCCTATATGAGTATTATCAAGTAATCTGTGTTGACAATGAGTGAAGCTGATCTTGGTGGATAGGAGGAATTCCACCAAAGATAAAATGATAAGGCGATTAGGAGATGTCAATGCACATCAAATAATTAGTAAGCCCCATAAACTAGGAAATCATGAATTTAATGAATGTAGACTCTGCCGGACCAATGAGAATATGGTGGAATGAATAGTCTAAGCAAAAGGGTCATTATCAGCCAAAGTTGCTAACATATAAGCAAGATGAGAAGGTTGAAAGGGGAAGGGTTTATAATAGAAAGAAAAAGAGAGTTTGCAGTAGGAGCTGCACAATATATAATATAAGGAAATAAAGTGTCTAGCAGAAGCAATTGCTCCAGGTTTTATTATATTTATTGTTATCTTTGGGCTGACAATCTCCATATTGTCCGTCCATTGATCAGTGGGATTGACCCTGTGCGACCCCTTCCACATATCTCCAATATATCGCCAAAGTTATAACAATGCTGCTCACTACAGGGGTCCCATTGACTAACACGTTAAAGCAAAATTATTCATTCACCAAACAATGGCGCAACTGGCATAAAATGAAAGAATCCTACCCCAGTTTATTGAGCTATCACTTTATGTGGAACTGGAATATATGCTGGATACACTACTTCAGACAAAAGATGCTTTTTCAGGAAAAATAAGAGCATAACAGACCATCTTAACAAAGACTTCCACCAGTTGCACCTGGTTATTTTTGAGTCAGCCATCTTGCTGATCAATTGTATGGCACTACCAAGCAGCTACACTGCTCAGAGTGTAAAATGAATAATGTTGTTAGGGAGAAAGAGGTTTGCGTCAATAAGATGCGCTTATTTGATAGTGAGGGAAATATTCACAGCTTCTTTAAATGATTCAAGTTCACAATGGAAGGAGCCTTAGATTGGTGTAAGGCTAAATTGTTGATATCTTCTTTGGATGTTGGGAGTGCAGACCAATTTATTTGCTATAACCAAGCAGTTCCATTACATACCAAGAAGTGAAAAGTACTGTTCTGCAGTTGTTCAGAGATTCTTCAAAAATGTCACAGTGGAAGGCTGAGTTTTTGACCATCAGGTTCCACCATGATGAGGCCCTCACTGCATTTGCTGACTGCTTTATGGTGGAATCCCATGTGCTAATTAGGGAGGGGACTTTATCTGAGTCTGATGTGTGCTTTGCGATAACCTTTGTGGTGAAGAATACTGTGATATGTATAATGTCATAACTTCAATTTTGGAGGACTGTGAAATTTTGAGGATCACTCACTTGATAATTGGTATCCTGCATGCTTAATTGGGACAAAGTTCTGCCAGATGATCCTCAATATTGATAGTGCCTTATGGTATATTAACCAGTTAAAAACTCACTAGGCGTATTAATATAGCCCTGACTCTCCTGGTTGTTTTGGGCGTAATTTTCCTAATGTAATTGAGAACTTTTTCTGAGGCAGGTTTCAATACAAGCTGCGCTTTCAGCTTGTTAACACTTCTCCAAAGAAAAAACTCTAATATAACCAAGAAAGATATAAAATAAAATATCTTTTATTATAGGATATTTATTTGCTAATCTGTCACTAGGCCAAACGCTGGTATTTAAATTTCTAGGGCATATCCTGGCCACATTCAAGCACAAAATTTCAACAGATAATTTACCACCTCAGTTTTTTTGAACTGATATGACTGAGACATATTTTTAGGTTTATTGGTGAAAAAATAGTCTCAAAATTGAGAGGTTTTCAGGGACAAAAATTTCAATAAAAACATGCAAAATTATCCTAGGATCTTCTTGATTAGAGTTTTGTCATACTGTTGACAAAATACACCTTCTGTGAAATTCTTAAATTAATTGAAGTAGATGACATGCCCCTAATCAAGACATTGACAGGCCTCTCTCTCAATAGCACTAGGTACTCCCTTTTGGGCGGTTCATGTGCAAGAGCTATTATGCCAATTACGTGGATTGACATAAGAATTTCACCCTAGGGTGGGAAATTTATTATGTTATTGTTCGTCTGATTGACCATGTGACTTTTAAACATCAACTTTGGATCAGTCCCAAACGATTTTGTATACTAGATGCTTGATATTGTTCCTGATAATTGGTACCAATTGCCAAGATTTGATGCAGTGACAATCAGCCATAATGTGTGAGCTTATATGGATTTGAGCTTTTTGATAAAATATTTGATTGAAGTATAGTTGAGATATTTGGCCCAAGCCGTGTAGTTGCAATAGGCTTTGATGTGAGAATTAGGGTATTAGCTTGAGCATTGGGAGGGTAATCAGCCTGATCTGATGGTTGTTGAAAGGTTTATTTTTTAGTTAACCATCAAAGTTGACAAGGACGATGTACCCCTTCTCAAAATCGTTCAATTTCTGCACCACCTATCCATCACTTTTAATGCTCCCAACGTGGAACAAAAAGCCCCTGCAGCCATTACCTGAATTTTTGGTGGGGAATAGACGTCATCAATTAGGCTATAATCTGTTAGTTAGTATGTGTGCACTCAACCCATCAGCAGCTCCTTTCCGCCCTCTCTATGGTCACTAAGATCATCCTCAGTCAAATTACAATACCTTGTTTAAGTTCCAACCTGGGTTTTTAGGGGCGTCACAAATATATGAGACATATAGGAATGCCTGTTTCTCTTGCAGTCAAAGAGGCTTTTATGTGGCTAACTGCCCTGGCAACCTGCATGCCTATGCAGTACCACTGGCCCTGACTGAACAGGGAAAAGTTCAAGTGTAGTAGATTCAGGAAGCTCTACCTCCGCTGAGTCAAATTAATTGTCCCTGTTAATTCTAATGAGTCCCTTTGTGTTGAGCCTAAGACCCAAACTGACGATTTATTATACCAACAAACCTTCAGAGATATTGCTGAATACCCATGAAGGAAGATAAGAAGAATACATATTTGCAGTTCTACTGAGATGTACAAACACCATATGCATGGCAAATCCTTGAGTATACCGTTGCTGCCAAAGACAGTCCCTCCGTGTATGTGGCTGCATTAGAGGGTGTGAATGCTGCAATGTCAGTGGAGATAATTGTTCAAGCGTATCCTTGTGTTAGTGCTGGTATTGCCACTTTTCTCAATAACAGAGACCCAAGAATGTGTATGTGTTAAACTCCAACAGTTTATCTTATTCAGAGTGTACCTATTGTGATATCTTCATAGGAAAAACCAAAATGTGAACAATTATAGAAACTGGCGCTCCCATCAATATAATATTCACTCAGCTAGTGGCTAGGCTTCTGCTGAAGTCTTGTTTGAACCATCAAGTAGTGTATGGGACTACTATAGCACAAAGCACTGTGTTGGAGGGTGCCTACAGCACGTTACCTTCAAGGTTTGAGTCAATCAGAACTTCCACTTTGGCTGTGGTTTTGCCTAATACTAATTATGACATGCTGATTAGGGCTTCATTCATGTGGAAATTTGGTGTGGTGGTCAATATGGTGGAGGAAACTATTGAGATTTTGGGTCAATGGATTCCCATCTATTTCACCTCCAGCAGAGTCCCAAAAGAACTATCCACTCTAGTCAAATAAATCTTATGTATAGCGATGGGGTGATTCCTGTTTTATATTGGCAAATGAAGCGGAGAACCAGAGCTCTCCCTAACCAGATTTATGAGTGTAATAGTAATCCACTAAGGGCTGCGACCAACTTAAGTATACCTTCTGAGCATCAGGTTATAGTAGGGGAAGAACTTAAAATAGATGTCCTTGAAGGCCTATATGGTGAAATCATGGGTCCCTACCAGCAATCATGGCTCAAACCCCATGTGGCTCCTGGACTACTGTTACCAGGGCATGGTGAAGTGAAGGTTTTATTAGAAAATCTACATAAGGAGTCTATGGTGGTTCAAAGACACCAAGTAGTGGCTTTTCTGCATTTGACTCCGATTGATGAAGTTCATCATATACATGACTTCAGTTCATGGGAGGATCTAGGTCTATCTTAAGAAGCCTCAGCCAATGTAATGACCGTGGTCCCATGTGAGGCCCTGACCAGGATTTCAGATGACCAGATAGATAGGGTGATGGACCTGTTTAAAAAATATTGAGACATTTTTGCATCTGATAACCACTATTTTGGATGTGCCTGTGGGGTGGTGCATCATTTGGACACAGGAGACCACCCAACCATTCAATCATGGCCTATTCATCAATCCAAAGTGACAGAAGAGGTTATATCTGCAGAAGTAGATAGGAATGAACATGGAATGTTAGAGTTATTGAAGAGCCCCTGGGCGTCCCCCATCTTGATTGTTAAGAAAAAGGATGGCACTGATCGAGTAGTAATTGACTACCAGAAGCTTAATCATATCACAAAGAAAGATTTGTGTCCGCTTCCATGAATCAACGATGCTCTGGATCAATTGGGTGGGGCTGACTATTTCTTGGCCATGGATTTGATATCAGGATACTGGCAAATTGAGTTGCCAATGGCGGAACAGGAGAAATGTGCTAATATAACTTTGAAGGGGTTGTTCCAACCCACACATATGACTCAAGGGTTATGCAAGACCCAGCTATGTTGCAGCAGGTGATGGACACCATATTGGGTGACATGAATTTGTCCTGCGTGCTAGTCTACCTTAGCAATATCAAAGTGTTCTAGCAGACATTCACTGAGCATTTAGAACATTTAAGCAAGTGTTCCAGTGTCTCGCTGAAACAAACATAAAAATCAAACTTTGAATATGACATTTTTTCAAAAAGCAGTTAGAATATCTCAGTTTTATGGTAGATTAAAGAGAGCTTAGTCCTCAGCCAGCCAAGATTGAATCTATACAAAAGATGAATCAGCCGGGCAACAACAGGGATATCCAGGTTACTTAGAATGGTTGGGTACTACCGCCAGTTCATCCCTTAACTTCATCTGTATTGGGGCTCCCCTCTTTGAGTTATCAAAGAAGAACTCCACCTTTGAATGAACTGAGAATTGTCAAAACGCTTTTGATGTTTTATGGACTGCATTGGCTAGTGCGCCAGTCTTAAAATATCCTAATTTTGAGAAGGAATCTGCTTTTGAAACGGACGCATCTCTTTCCTCCATAGAGGCAGTATTTTCCCAGAAGGATGATAATGGCGTGGAGCACCCAGTTAAATTTTGTAGTCAGAGCTTGAACAGACACAAGAGTAATTATACTGTGACCAAGCAGGAGTGCCTCGCTGTAATGTATGCATATAAGCAGTTCTGAGTCTACCTACATGGAGTAAAATTCAAAGTTATGACAGATCATGCGCCATTGTATTGGTTACAGAACCTTAGTGAGCCCAAAGAGTCTTGTTAGATGGGCTCTAAAGCTGAAAGCATATAATTTCGAAATACTGCATCATCCCAGTGTAAAGCACAAAAATGCTGACTGCTTATCTTAGCTACTGACAATTGCAGTAATGACGGATTTGGGTGACTTGTTATATAAAATGGTCAGTGGTCAATATGCAGACAAACCTCTGAAAGTTATTAGGGTGCTAGATGGGATGATGGATTATATGATCTGGAAAAATGGGGAGTTATATAAGCGGATTGTTAACAATATGCTGAGTTTCCTAAACCCTCCACTTGACCAGACATTATTTTGAGTGCATACAAAGCGGTGGGTCATGGAGGAGTAGGCAAGATGTTAGAAATTCATGGCCTTGATACTATTGAGAAATCATGTACTTTGATGTGCTAGAGACCATTTTCTGCTGCCACCAATGCCAAGTGGAGAAGCTGTTACACCAAAAGACCTCTTACCAGCTGGTAAAACCTCATTTTGATTGGCACACGGTATTCATTGACATCATTGGGATCTTGCCAACAGAAGCTAACCAGTCTAAGTATACCTTGATGGAAATTGACCATTTAGCCAGGTGGGTTGAAGCACGGGCAATACAAGATCTGGAGGCACTTACTGTGGCTAAGTCTGATATAAAATGTATAATTTAGCGTCACAGCTGCACTAATTTATCTTTACTGACAACGGAACTAATTTCACCTCTCACATTCTATTCAAGATCAACGAAATGATGGCCATCCGCGGAGTTCTAACAACCCTGTATCACCCCAAATCCAACAGAATGGTCAAATGGGTTAATGGGACCATGGTGAACATACTACAGAAGTTGGTTACAGATAGACCCTCTGATTAGAATATCCTCCTTTCTACCTCTTGTTTGCCTACAAAATTAGCTACCACTTGGCAACAGGAAAGAGCCCTTTATAGTTGTTATATGGGTGGCACCCTGCTCTACCCGCACTGGTCTATGCCTTCATGGAAGATACTGGCGGAATGGATCCTCACCGCTACTTGACCACCATAATGAATATGTTGATTAATACAAACTGAAGCGTACTTTTTTCAGCTTAGCCAAGAAAATTAAAAACCAGGCTGCCAATCAGGTATGGCGTAGTGGGCAGTGCAGTTTAAGGATGGAGATATGTATCTATTCCACGATCAGCATGGGTTTGGGTGGAAGCATAAGCTATCTAATATCTGGATTGGCCCTTTTGAGATAATTAGAAAAACAGGTGTTGATGCCTATACTATCAAGGACCCCAAAAGCAGCCAGATTAAACAAGTGCACACAAAGTTTCTTCAGGAATATAAACAACTATAGAGCTTATCCAGAGAAAAAAATCAAATCAAATCATCATGTGGGGTATATAAGCTTAGTTTATTTGGTGTTGTTGCTCAGGTTCTTCTGCTATACAGTCTTTGTCTCCCAAACCTTTCTCAGTTTCTTGCAAAGAGTCTTAAGCCTTGATTGTTGGGACCCACATTTCTTCTTATGCTGCTTTGGGAGTGGCGTGGATTCGCTGTACACTTTTCAAGTTGGTGGGGGTGGAGGCTGTCAAGTCAGAGGCGAGGGTGTTGGTGTCTGCTCTGGGGTTGTCATGCCAGTAAACAGAGGGGATAATGGGTGGTGGAACAGGAGGATAATGATGGATTGGGAACCCAGTGTAACAGGTGATGTGGCAATAGCTCGGCTGGCTGATCAAGATGAATCCACTCTTGCCCCACTAGGAGCAAAGTCTGCAACCACATGCGCTGATGGTCTTAGGAGATCAACAAGTATGTAAGAAGAGGGGGCTGGAGTCATAGGGGCTGGCACACAAGAAGGTGAGTCCAAGATCAGGGGGAAAAGGCTGCGCCTAGTGCCAGGTACTCATGAGGAAGTCCTCCATGCTAGGATATGCAGCCAGAAAAGGAGCAGCTGCTGTAAAAGCTGCTCGCTGGGCTCACTCAAGGGCTGCCTGGTGCTGTTCCATCCCTGACCCTAACTCACCCGCAGGATGAAAAAGATCATGTTACCAAGGAGCGCCATGACAGGGAGGTATTGGGACAGGCCATTGGCGCTAAGGGCGGCAAATGTTGCATTGACCCCAGATTGCATGCAATTCAACCAGTTATTTTGGAAGTACACCCCTAGGGACTGGAAGCGGGTAGGAGCCTGGGAAAAGGACCCCAACCAGCTGGCTATCACCCATTGCACAAAGCACAGCATCAGTTGGACTGACAATGCCATGGGATAAGACTTAACGGGAGGTGGAAGCACTAGATGGCTAAAGCCATCTGCCAGGATCTGGGCTGCCTCATTAAATGAAGGGCCTCAGTTCTTCTCCCATACAAACATATTTGGGTCACTATGTCTGTCAGATTCTGGTGGCTGACTCAAAAATAAACCTTCAACAACCATCAGATCAGGCCAATTACTTTTTCAACGCTTGAGCTAACACCTATATTCTAACCTCAAAGCCTATGGCAATCATACAATTCGGACTGAACATCTTAATGTCATTTTGATCAAGTATTTTATCAAAGTGATCAGCCCAAATACACTCACTTATTATGGCCAATTTACTATGCATCAAATCTTGGCAATTGGTCCTGATTATTGGGAACACTATCAATTCACCTGTATAAAAAATTGTTCAAGACCAACCTGAAGTTAATGTCTAAAATCCCATGAATTATCAGACAAACAAAAAAACGTAATCAATTTTCCACCCTAGGGCGGAATACAGATGTTGATCCACATAATTGGCATAATAGCACTTGTGTGGACTTACCAAAAGTGGCTACCTAGTACTATCGAGGGAGAGGCCTGCCAACGTTCCAATTAGGGGTGCATCATTTACTTTGATTGATGCCAAAATTTCACAGAAGGTGTATTTCATCAGCAGTATGACGAAACTGAAATTTAGA
This sequence comes from Massospora cicadina, assembly GCA_022478985.1. Lineage (NCBI taxonomy): Eukaryota > Fungi > Entomophthoromycota > Entomophthoromycetes > Entomophthorales > Entomophthoraceae > Massospora > Massospora cicadina. The sequence goes on along the minus strand of JAKSZP010016093.1, from coordinate 91,379 downwards.
AGATCTTAGGACAATCTTGCATGCTTTTATCACGATTTTTGTAACTTAAATTATCTCAATTTTGAGAGTATTTTGCCACCAATAAATCAAAGAAAAGGTTTCAGTCATATCAGTTCAAGGGCCAAACTGAAGTGGTAAATTATCTGGTGAATTTTTGTGCTGGAATATGGCCAGGAGATGCCCTAGAGATATAAATACTGGCGCCTAGCCTAATGACCATAATCTAATAAATAGCTCATAATAAAAGTTTTTTTATCTCTTTCCTGGTTTTCTCACTGAATCCTTTCCTTGGAGAAAGTGTCAAATAAGCTGGACGTGCCTAATCCACAGCTTGTATATCCAACTACCTTGGAAGAAGCTCTCAAACATGAAGGAAAAATTATGCCTGAAATCAGCTGGAAGAGTCAAGGCAAATTTAGTAGTCCTAGTGAGTTTTTAAATGGTCCAAATACCATAAACTACAGGATCTATCAAGGATCAATTATCAGAACTTCAGCCCGAATAGACATGCAGGATAATAAAAAAACAAGAGAGTGATCCTTGGATTTTGACAACTGGTGCTCACTCAAAACTGGTTACATTATCCAAAATTGATTCCAATGACCAATTCCTAGCAGAATTGGCCAGATGAGAAAGTGACACTGAGATGGAAACCAGCGACAAAGAGATCTCAGATTATTCTAATCCCAGCTGCCACAGCTCAGAAGCAGGTTTCTCCTACTCCCTGTATCTTATCACAGCGGGGGAGCTCATGCAGATACAACCAGCCCGATTGATCTTACATCTTCAAGCGTAAAAGCTATGCTGAAAACTCTATATCATGGTTTTAGGATTGGTACTTCACAAATTGATCCCTCCTTTGGCCTGTTCTACTATCCTAAGGATCAGATACTCAAGATGGAGATATATATGAAGTACCATGATGCAACCATGGCATCTCTTGCCAGACATCTCACAGATAGTCAAGCAACTAACAAAATCCTGATTAACTTTGTTCAACCCTCAATTAAGAATAACCAGTGAATAATTGCTAGAAAAAACCTGGAAATCATGGAAATCTACCGTGTGCAAGGGGAGGAACAATCTTCCTGAAATGCCCTACTGTACAAGATAAATTCCAGTTTTGCTGAAGTCAAAAGGCAATTGTTGATAATATGGGTCTTGCCAATGAAGCTCTTGGGAGATTAAATACCCTTGAGGAGCTTCTATATGAAGGAGTACCGAAGATAGCCGCAGAAGTTTTGGCCCACCATGGGCTATCACAAGAATGGGTACAAACTATGAATAACCGCTGTTTAAAACTGGTAAGCCATTCAGATTATTTATTGTCTCGATCATAACGACTTACCATACATGCCGCTTTAGGCCAAAGAAATCACCTGGAGTTAAATGCAAAAGTTGATGACTTTGAAGAGTATGTTCAGGCCAAACTGGATACTATCAACAAAAACTTTGAGGACCTTGCAGCAAGGCCAGCTGTCCAGAATAGGTATTAAGAGGATGCCTAGATCAAATAGGAATTTCTAAACTTTGGACTGTAGTGTCGAGATTGCAGGCCAGAAACACTGAAATTACTCAGGAAGGTTGAAAACTCAGAATGCAGCTATCAACTGCAAATTCCCGAGGAGATAGTATGGACAAAGATATAAAAAGCATAACAATTAACCAAGCTTTATTCAAAGAGGAGTATGACAACCTTAAAAAAGAATTTGAATCCCTTAAAAAGCAAGGCTGCTAGTGCTCACCCAACTTCAACAAAAAAGAAATAGGAAAATCTCCACTTATCCAACCAAAAAAACAAACTTTGAAAGTAACTAAGGGCTGAATTCAGGCGTCAGAATCTAGTAGTTTGGAGCAATACCATGAAATTGAATCATTGGAAGTTAACACCAATGCAGAAATGGATATTTCGAACATTCATTCTATGCCTAGAGTCCTAGCATCAATCCCAACTCCAGATACTTCCCAATGGGAAAGAGGGCTGATTATGGGCGATGATACACCAAGACATTCAAGAAGAAGTACAACTCCTATGCCTAAAATTAGGTGTGATGACTTCAAAATACTGAATATACCAAAGTTTGATAAAGATGGAAATGTTCACTCTTTCCTCAAATTATTTGAAAAAGCAATGAGAGGAGCATCAGACCATGCAAAAGGATCAGCACTTATTAACTCACACAATGCCCATAGCTGTGACCTCGTTATGCCCTATTTAGGCGACGATTCGTCCTATATGGATGCCAAAATTGCAATAACAGCACATTTCGGAGGGCCTGAGAAACTAGAAACCCAAAAAAGAGAGCTTCTTAATATTGAATTCAAACATAATGAGACTATTAAGGACTTTGCGGATAGATTCTTCCATGAGGCACAAGTTCTGCGTGGGTGCAATGCAATAGATAAATTTGACGCCAAGATTGCAATGGAACACAAAAATGCCCTTCTGTGAACTACACAATGTTATGCTGCCTGCATTTAATGGAAGCTTGGAAATCAAAGAGCTTACCAATTACTTGAAAAGCTGTTCCCATAATTTTAATACTCCTAATTGGGACAAAGAACAGCAAAAATCTCGATTTTCAGGCCCAAAAAGCAACATGATGTCCAACCAGGGGAAAAATTCACAAAATACAAACCAAAAATTCAAGAAAAAACAGAAAACAGGGCTAATTACTTGCCACATTTGCGGTCAACAAGGGAATTTTGCTAGACAATGCTTCAGATGGTCCAACAAAAAGCTTGGGGTCAACTTTACTCTAGAAATCAACAGTGACAATGAGGCAGGAAAAGAGCAGGTGGAGTAAGGAGGAAAGCTTTACTTCACCTTTTTTCAAACCATTCCACCTGACCCTGATGAGCTCTTTAGGGCCAAAGATGTTGCTAAAGATAACCTCCACCATATCATGGCTAACAATGTCATGATGGTCACTAATTGGGCCACAGCAAAAGCAATTAAACCCTTGAAAAATACCAAAGAAGCCCGAGCTGAAGTATCAAAACCCTAAGAAAAGCAGATTATTGATCAGGGTTTAGACCTCCAACCCAGATGTTCAACTGACCTACCTAAGCTTAACAACGTTCAGTAGCCATTCCCATGAAAACCTTAGCAGACAACTTCCCATATGTTTGCTCAAGCCTGAAATCACACCTGGAATTGGGCAGCAATCACAGCATTCATACAATAAATACCTCTGAAAACTACTCTGAATGTACTTATGTGGACATAGCAGTAAACAAGGTGCAAGTTTGGGCCGTTGTTGATAGTGGTGCTCCTATCAATATAGTCAGCACAAAATTGGTTAAAAAACTGAAAATTGCACCTGATGTTGCCCACTGTCAGGAGTATGGAACAGCTGGAGCGCATACAACCAAATTGCTGGGCGCCTACAGTACCCTAACACACTGATTTGGATTCATTGTAGTACCTGCACCTGCCATAGTGTTGCCAAATACAAACTATGATATCCTAATCGGGACTGATTTCCTAAGAAGATATGGAGTTGTTACCAATCATAAGGACGATACTCTCACCATTCTGGGCCAGGCTATTCCACTTTATTATAGCCGTGATAAGGCAGTTGAGAAAAAGAAACCCAGCCTGCTCATAAATTTACCCTACAAAGATGGGATCATCTTGATTGAGTATTTATAAAGCTTGGTCAAAGATAAAACCACTTCCCACTCAGATTGATGAGTCAAATGGCATTCCACTTTGATCAAATCAGACCATCACTATACCATCCAGAGAACAAGTAATCATCCCGTTGGGACTAACAATTAATATCTTGGAAGGACTTTATGGTGAAGTATATCAATCATGGTCTAAATCTTGATTTGAACCAAACATTGCCCCTGGTATTATCATTCAAGGCCATGTAGAAATACATATTCTATGTGCAAACCTGCAAAATTGGCCCATCTCCATCAGGCGACATCAAACAATCGCTTTTCTGCATCTGTTCCCTACCACAGAAATTCACTCATTCCATGAGTTTAGACTTTTGTCAAATTAGGGCTCCCTGATAATGATTAACTCAGCATAAATAATTTTGTCCCTATGGCTGATTTAAGCAACCTGATCAACTCTGAGAAAGGCCAAGCTCATGAGTTATTCTCCAAATATTGGGAAATATTTTCCCAAGACAATTTTGACTTGGGATGTGCTAATGGTGTCACCCACAAGATTGATACTGGAGATCATAAATCTATTTGATTATGCCCGATTAGATTCTCAAAATCATCAGAAGAAGCAGTATCCAAGGAGATTAAGGAACTCCTCAATTGTGGCATGCTAGTATTTTCAAAAAGTCCATGGGCAGCACCAATTTTAATAGTGAAGAATAAGGATGGAAGCAACCGAGTAGTCATTGACCATCAGAAGTTAAACAACATCACAAAGTTGGACTCATATCCACTGCCACAAATTGAAAATGCCTTGGATAGGATAGGGGGTGCAAAGTTCTTCTCAGCAATGGACCTTATCAGCAATATTGGCAAATAGATCTTCCTGAAGAGGGGCGTAATAAATGTGCAATTATAACCCAAGAGGGCCTATTCCAGTTATAAGAATGCCTCAAGGACTCTGCAATGCCCCAGCTACATTCCAACGGGCAATGTACACAATTCTGGGAGACTTGAAATTGTCATGTGTACTAGTGTACCTTGACAATATCAATGTTTTCAGCTGAACTTTTGATGACCACCTGGAACACTTAGAGGAGGTTTTCAAAAGGCTAGTTGCCGCAAACTTAAAATTTATCCTAAAAATGTCAGTTTTTCAAAGAACAACTGGAATACCTCAAATTTGTGATTGATAAAGTGGGTCTTTGGCCCCAAACTTTTAAGCTGGATGCCATCTCAAAAAATAAGACGGCCCAAATCCAAGCGCAATATTCAAGTATTCCTGGGCATGATTGAGCACTATCACCAAATTATCACCAACTTTGCACAACTTGGAGAGCCACTTTTCTATCTGCTTAAAGATAAGGTCCCATTCAACTGGACTCCAGCTTGCTAGGATGCATTTGACCAACTTTAATTGGCCCTATTAAGCGCGCCTGTTCTTTAAAACCTGGACTTTGATCATGAATTTATCATCCAAACTGATGCATCCTGAACAGCAGTGGGGGCCATGTTGTCCCAAGTTGGAGAGGATGGTGAATAACATCCAGTTGCCTTCGCTAGTCAGACCTTAAATGTTAATGAAAGGAACTACATGGTGATGGAATGAGAATTCTTGGCCATCATATATGCTTGCAAGCAATTCTGGGTCTATCTTCATGGCACTCATTTCAAAGTTGTTACCAATCATGCTTCCCTAAGATGGTTAAACAACTCAAGAGAGCCTGAGGGCCAATTAGCCCACTGGGAATTAAAGCTTCAAGCTTATGACTACACCATCAAGCATTGAGCTGGGGCAAAACACCAAAATGCCAACTGTATATCCTGACTAACCACCATTGCAACACTTAGTCAGGCCACTAATGAGTTGTTTATGAAATTGATCAGCGGAGTGTATCAGGACAAGCCCAATTCCGTCCAAAAATATTATCAGATCTGCAAAAAATACAACCATCAAGAATGGGATGCTTTACAAGATTGTTGAGGACAAAAAGTTTATTTTCCTAAGACTATTGGCCCAAACAGACCTAATAATGGCAGCGCATAAGGCCATAGGGCATGGCAGATTCAAGAAGATGAAAGAGCACCAGAAGCAATTATACTACTGGGAGTCAATGCATTTAGACTTTCAGGAAATTCTGGAATGCTGTGCAGAGTGCCAAGGCGAAAAACCATTCCAAAAAAAGCACATATTACCAGCTTGTTTAGCCCAACTTTGCCTGGAACACTGTATCTATTGATGTTGTTAGTCCACTTCTAACAAGAAATACAAAGGCCAAGTACATAATCGTAGCCATTAACCACTTGACTAAATGGGTTGAGGCCAAGGCCATTTGGGAAGCTGGAGCAGCAACCACCGCCAAGTTTGTACTTGAAAACATCATCCACAAACATGGATGTCCCCAGGTTATTCTGACTGATAATGTAACCAACTTTACTGCCAATGCCCTTGCCAAGCTCAACCAACTAATGGGAGTATGAGGTGTGCTTTCTTCACCCTATCACCCTGAAACTAATGGGACAGTTGAGCGCGCAAATGGAACGTTAGTGAACATTATCCAGAAATTAACCTCGACCAAACCATTTGAATGGAGTACTTATTTAAGTTTGGTGGTCTTCACCCACAATATCTCCTACCATTCATCAACCAGGATGTATCCGTTTCAAGTATTATATGGTAGACACCCAGCCCTACCAATGCTTCTATATTCGGCCCTAGAAGATCTCAGCAAAAACACTTACCCTCAATACGTTGAGAAGCTTTCAGATGCTTTATTAGAATTACAAACTCAAGCCTTTGACAACAGTTTTGCCGAGAAAAAGGCTTGACATCAAAAGGACCTATAGAATCACTATACACTGGCCAAATTTGAAGTTAATGACAAAGTTCTATTTTTCAACATCCACGGATTGGGCCAAATGCAAAAGTTAGATCACATCTGGGTCAGGCCATTTGAAGTGATTGAGAAAACGTCTAAGTTCATATACACAATCAAGGAAATTAGGACTGGCCATGTATACAACAGAGTCCATGAAAAATTCCTAAGAAGGTTTAAAAAGTGGGACAATTAAGAAAAGTAAAAGCTAAAAAATAAAAAATACAAAAACACAAAAAAAACATATCAATATATTTTATTCTAATTAATATTTTAGTTCACTCTTAAGGTTGGGGAGAGGATCCAACTACAGACTCGATGGGCATTTGGGCCATCATACTTCAGACTCATTGGCCGTTTGGGCTAAAGTTACCAAATAGAAACCCATTTCTATGCTCATTGGGCGTTCAGGCAAATGATAACAGAGCAACATAGGCTAATCGGGAACCTTAGGGCTTATGTTTGAGTCAAGTGCGGGTAAATGTCAGTTTCTGGTGGTTGACTCAAAAATAAACCTTTGAAAACCATCAGATCAGGCCGATTACCCTTTCAACGCTTGAGCTAACACCTATATTCTCACCTCAAAGCCTATGGCAATCATACAATTTGGGCCAAACATCTCAATGTCATTTCAATCAAGTATTTAAAAAAGCAATTGGGCCAAATACACTCACATATCATGGCCAATTTCTTATGCATCAAATCTCTGCAATTGATCCCAATTATCAGGAACACTATCAATTCACCTGTATAAAAAAGTGTTCAAGACCAACCTGAAGTTAATGTCTAAAATCCCATGGATTATCAGACAAACAAAAAAATGTAATCAATTTTCCGCCCTAGGGTGAAATTTGTATGTCAATCCGTGTAGTTGTCATGACAGCACTTGCATGGACAGCCCAAAAGGGGTTACCTAGTGCTTTCAAGGGAGAGGCCTGCTGACATTCCAATTAGGGGTGCTTCATTTACTTCAATTGATGCCAATTATGCACAGAAGGTGTACTTCATCAGCAGTATGATGAAACTGAAATTCTGAAGATCTTAGGACAATTTTGCATGCTTTTATCACAATTTTTGTACCTGAAATTATCCCAATTTTGAGAGTATTTTGCCACCAATAAATCAAAGAAAAGGTTTCAGTCATATCAGTTCAAGGGCCAAACTGAAGTGTTAAATTATCTGGTGAATTTTTGTTCTGGAATGTGTCCAGGAGATGCTCTAGAGGTATAAATACTGGTGCCTGGCCTATTGACCATGATCTATTAAATAGCTTATAATAACAGTTTTAGTTATTTTATCTCTTTCCTGGTTTTCTCACTGAATCCTTTTCTTGGATAAAGTGTTGAAAAGCTGGACGCACCTAATCACAGCTTGTATATCCATCTGCCTCAGAAGAAGTCTCAAAAATAAAGGGAAAATTATGCCTGAAATTGGCTGGAATAGTTGAAGCAACTTTAGTAGGCCTAGTGAGTTTTTGAATGGTCCAAATACCATAAACTACAGGCTCTATCAAGGATCAATTATCAGAACTTCAGCCCAGTAGACGTGCAGGATAATAAAAAACCAAGAGAGTGATCCTTGGATTTTGACAATGTCCCCAAAGGGGGTGTGCAAGGCAGACAAATGGCCAACGAATTTGGGAAGGAGCTCCTCCTGGGTCATAAGGGTCACGGCGTCTATATCAGCCCCTCCTTCATCAGACAGAGAAAGGGGCAACTGGGGAAGTAAGATGAAGCCTGGGTCAGACAGATTTGCATTGGTCTATAAACAAAAGAAAAGTTGAATTTGTGAGCTCATAGTTGTTGTCACATGGTGGGCTGTATCAGGTTGATTGTAGAATGGCGTACAGCTTATCATCCAGTCAAGGGGGTAATGTCAAGAAATATATATAACTGGACAATAAGCCAAAATAACAACTGGCGGATCATTGGTTAACCATTGTGATTAGGCCTATATATGTATTATTGAGTAATCCAAGTTGATATTGAGCAAAGTTACCTCAGCAGATAGGAGGAATTCTGATGAAGATATAATGATAAGGCGATTAGAAGATGTCAATGCATGATGAATAATTGGTAAATCACCTTGAACTAGGAAATTGTGAATTTAATAAATGGAGACTCTGCTGGACCAATGAGAATATGGTGGAATGAATAGAACAAGCAAAAGGGTTGGTGTCAACCAAAGTTGCTAACATATATGCAATATTAGAAGGTTGAAAGGGGAGAGTTTTTTATTAGGAAGAAAATAGTTTGCAGTAGGAGCTGCATAATATAATATAAGAAAATAAAGTTGTTAAGAAAGCAATTACTTCAGGTTTTATTATATTTACCAAGTTATCTTTGAACCAATGATCTCCATATTGTCCATCCGTTGCTCAGTGGGATTGACCCTGTGTGACCCCTTCAACATATCTCTGATATATTTCTGAAGTTGTAACACCAAGGAATTATCATTCCCAAGCATCTACTTGGGTAAAGCCACGCATTTATAATTTAAACAATGTTACTCCATTCATGATGGCTACCAGTGAAGTATGTCAAGAGATAGACGTGGTCTAAAACATGAGCACATTTTGTATATGGCAATGAAAAATACGGATATGAACTACAGGGGGATTTTACCCTTAAATTTAAGTCAACAGGTGACACTTGTAAATTTACCCAAGCTGTCTTGAAGGATTAAAAATTTATAGAGAGTACCATTGAACATAATTTGTCTTTCCTTAAGTCAATCCCACACTCAATTGAATATTGGATTCACCAAAAGAAAGATATGTTTGCAATGATGTGACAGTTAGGCAAACCAACTGTATTTTTGACATTGTGTGCATCAGAATATAATTGACCATACTTGTTGCATCTGCTATATAAGTTGAAGCATGGTGGTGAGGAATTTACTAGTGAGGATCCCATAGTGGAGCTTTCAAGTCAATGCCATACAGTTTTGGTTAATAAAGATCCTGTTACTTGTTGCTTGTATTTCAATAAGCTTGTTGATACCATAAGGTTTTATTTGAAATTGAAGCAATTTAGTTCATTTGTTCAATATATAATAAAGGTTTACTTCAAGAGGATAGATTTTTAGCAACACGTCAGTCCCCATGCACATATACTCTTGTGGCTTGAGAATGATCCTATATAAATGGTCATTGAACACATGCCTCAAACAATCAAACTTTTAGATGCTCTGTGTAACGTGGATCCAGACAAAGTGCAATACCCATATAACAAGTTACATAAGCACACACTTACATGTTACAAGAAGGCATAAGATGAAAATGACAAAAAATGTTATTTGATGGCTTCATACTGGCCAATGCGCAGCACATGTGTGCTCTTTTTAATGGAAAAGTATGATATTTGTCAGAAACAGTTGAAAAAGAAGTTCACTAAAAATGAAATTTTTACTTGAGCATATCGACCATGATACCTTGAATTCATTTCTTCACAAAAATAATGTCTTCAGTGATTAGGAGTACAAAAATATAATTCATTCAGGTATCACAAGACCAATGGTCTTCTTGAAACGGTCAATTCAGCACAAATGAATGAACAATTTTCATCCATGGATATCAAAAGTCTCTAATTCCAACTTGGATTTATAATTTATAATTTATAATTTATACTTTAAGAGTATTCCCGCGCCACATATGTGGTTGAGCATGTAAACAAAACCAATAGAGGCATTAGTAACTTACAACGAAAATTAATCAAATTGTGTAATGATTATCCATACAAAGACTATATAGAGTTGGTAAAAGAGAAGAGCTTGAAAATACTGAACACCTTTGAGATGACCAGTTAGGAAGCAGCATAGTACCTTCTTCATTTTGGGTATTTCAGAAAGTAGTTGTAAAGTTGAAATGGTTCCAACAATGTGGCCTCATCAATGACATTGCATACAGAAGACACATGCAAAGATGGACAAGGAAGAGCTTGCTGGTGATTCAGTTGCCGTTTGGAAGAAAAATTGGTGCAGAAGTATGAATGATTCCCAAGTTAGATGAGTGATGTAACTTTGGCACAATTTGTTGCCAAGTACTATATGACAAAGGAAGGAACCTACAAAAAATGTGGTGGACCCAAAATAATATGCTACAGAAACCACAAGATGACTGATTTGATCAATTATAAGCAATAGATGGTACTTCTGCACATACCATTTCTTTATGAAGAAGTTGAACTACTGGATTGTACAAAGTTTCTACAGATGTATGACAAATATGAAAACCAAATTATGGCAGCATGAACAGAACTTGAGTCAACTATTAGTATTGAAAAAATAATGAAGTACTGTAAGCAATTGATGCCTGAAGAGGATGAAATCAATGAGGTGCAAGAAAAAAACCTGGAATTTGTAAAGAGCGAAGTGACAAATAATGACTTTGTGCAGGCCGTAAAAGATATCAATGATGATTATATACACATGACACTGTTGGAAAAAATGTCTTACCTCATTTGCAAGCGTGAAAATGTAATGTCATATAAGGAGTGTTGTGAAGCTTTGTGACAAATCAACAAGGAACAATGAGATCTCATACTTGAAGCTATACATCATATTCTTGACTATGGTATTAAATATGAACCACTACAAATCTTCTTCACAGGACCAGCTGGCTATGGTAAAACATTCACTATGCGGTTAATGATGGAGACATTTAATCAGTCTAATCAGCAACAAAACTGTGCATTTGATGCACACATTGCTTGTGCTTCTACTGGAATTGCAGCAGCAGCATTCAATGAAACAACAGTACATTCAGCCTTCAAAATATTCAATTTACAACAAGAAAAGGGATATCAGTGGAAATATTAAACTTATTCTATACTGCTTTTCAAAATGTGCGCATTATCTTTGTTTATGAATACAGTATGCTTGGTGTTGGTATGATGTCCCAAGTTAACAATTAACTCCAAAATATTCTGCTTGAATATGATAAACTATCTGGTGGTTTGAACATCGTCTTCTATGGAGACTTAAGGCAGCTGCCACCAGTAGCCAAATGAAAATATATAAATGAAGCAGAGCAACATTCTGCACTGACGTCATTTGGCAAGCACTCAATTACTACCCACTTACTCAAGTGATGTGACAGGAAAATGTAACATTCTCAGCCAACCTCACAAAAATTGGCAATGGATTAACTCTAATCAATGAGGAGAAAACTACAATTGAGAGTATATTTACCAAAAGAGTATGTAGATGACCACTTTCCTGAAGAAAGTCAGCTCTTCTTTAGTACAGTGGATGTAGCTGACCACAATTCTTTCATGTTACAAGGTGACAATGTAATCAAATCTATAGCTACATATGCTTACTCTGGGTATAAGAGTAATGATAAATTAGTGAAATCTCATACAAAATTACACAAGATGAAACTTAGTGAGACTGGTGGGTTGCCATTCCTCCTAAAATTGATGTTAGGTAATCTGTACATGATAAGAGCTAACATTGACACACTGGATGGACTTGTGAATAGAGCTATTGAAATATTATGTTACCTTGAGTTTGATTACTATGATACACAATTTGTCGACATAAACAATTTGTGATTAAAGTTTAAAGATCTAAAAATTGGTAAATTACTATCAACAAAGTGTAGATCACATGTTGAAACAATTGAAGAATTAATTGAGAAATGGGGACCTATAAGTAAGCAAATATCAACTATAATCATCAAAAGTAAAGTATTGAATTGCAAGAGGCACCAATTTCCTCTGGTTGAAGCTTTCACTATACCAATACACAAAGCACAAGGTAATACATATGATATGGTTATATATGAATATGACCGCACTCATGAGCAACAGTTAGTCTATGTTGCTCTTTCAAGAGCCACATCACTACAAGGATTATAATTGACCAACAATAAAAGTGATCATACATTTCATCATGCTCATAATAAATGTAACATTGAACTGAGCACTGAGTTTAATTGTCTCAAAAATCACATGTTGGAAACAATCAGCAACAAGTTAAGACAATTCTTTAATCAAATTGTAAATAGTCCAACAGCTCTATTACTTCTAACATTTAATGTGCAGAGCTTACAAGCTCATAATGATGATATATCCACTGATTCAATACTCTCTCAAATTAAAATTATGGCTCTCTCAAAACTTGGATTAAAAATGACAAGATTATACATCTATTAGGATATAAATTGTGGTCACAATTCACATGAAACACATTACAAGCTGGTTGTGTTGCAATATATGAGAAGGAAGACTCAGATATGCAGGCAACTGAATATAATCTGCTCAAGTATGAAGAATCTATAATGCAAGTTAAACAAATGGCTACAGCACATGATGCTGTGGATGATTGTGCCATACAGGTTATGATCAATGGTGAGTGTGCCATATTATTAAATGTATTTTGAACCCCCCAATTCAGATATAAAAAGAAAAAAACAAGAATTTTTCAAATTGAACATGATGGCATACAGCCCAAATATTACTGCCTTAAATAGAGAGATTGCCAAGTATAACTGCCATGAAAAACCAAGTATTCTCAATGCTGATGTGAATATTGATTTAAAATCAGCTGAAGGTAAAAATTTCTTAAGTTCTTAAAAGAAATTGGTATCTCCACCTCAATAATAAATTAGCAATTTCTGCAACAAGCAACAATAATTTCACCAATGGGGTCTTCAACTATAGTCTCAATCACCTGAAAACACAAAACTATAAATCCTACTTTAATCATCATAAATATATATTAAGCATTAGCCATGCTCAATAAAATTTATTTGAATATTTTTATTAGTTACTTTATTACTTAACACACTCTCATACTATCTGAAAAAGATAAAGTATAATTTACCAAATTCAAAATCTTAAGAGCATGATAATTTATTTTACTGGATCTTTCTTTCACTTTGATACCTAAAATGAAGAAAAATTCAGATTTTTTAAAAAACAAAACATGACTTCTTGATTGAGCCCAAACCTACCAATGTCAATGCAATCGATGCCTGCTGCCCCAGCTTGGGGTGGTGGTGTGCCACCATCTGGCATTTTTGGATGCCGCCAAAGTGCGCCTGGGCTGACTCTGCTAGCCCTCCCAACGCTAATGGGCGTTATGTCCCCCCTCATGACTTGGCCCACCACCTTGTAAGCTCTCAGGTGGTGCTCTGGAGCCCTTTGGTGCTCCCACAGAGCAATTTGCATTTTGGCCTCTGGGTCAAATATGGGAATCTTTTCCCATATGCAAGCGCAGCCATCATTGAGATGGCCACGGCAGTTTTCAAACCCACCTGCTTTATTGACTTCTGCCCCTTTTAGGGGTACTTTGACCTCAGCTTCCACTTGGAAGCTTATGCAGTGGCAGCAGCCAAGCTGCAATTGATTATAAAAAAATTCTGCTCTCCACTGTTTGCACCCAGCTTCCAGATGAGGCCACTTTGGTGGTCCGGTTTGCCAGGTTGCCCTCCTACCTTTCCCCTAAACGCCTCCACCATGAGCTCACAGAGGGTTTGACCATTTATGGCGCAGACCCCAAGTTGCAGTTTGTGGTGCTCCATGGGGCAGATCATCTGGCAGGCCCTCGCACCTTTGCAATGATCCACCCATTTAATCATGACACCCATCTCATGATTCTCCCCACATCATAGTCATGTCTGCCCCTGATCATCCTTTTTGGGTGCACATCAAAAACAGCTGCACCATATGCCCCTTGTGCTTCAAGCTTGACCACTTAAAGTGCTTGTGCCCCATGGTTTCCACCTCTGTGTCATGGTAATGGCAGAAGAAGTTTAGACCAGCCTGCCAGTCAGGATGCTTGAGCACCCAAAAGGCAAGCTGGAATGCCAGGGGCATTGCCAACCATGCAACTTGATATGGAGCTGGGAAGTGTAGTACAACAAAGTGGTAACATAGCAACAAGGTAAGGATTACTCGCTGGATCCAATTGGCAACAGAGGGAGCCATGGTGACCAAAAGAATTGGTAATGTTCACCTGAAATGTGGGGCAATGGACCCCCAGAGAAATGCCATCAGGGATGTGGTAAAAGGGGAAAAATAAACAGATAAAAATTTCTTTTTTGGTAAAATTTTATTGGGAAAGGAAAGTAAGAAAATTGATCAACAATTTTCTTAGTGCCATGCAACTGGTTAAATAGTGATCAGTTGGGTAGTGACAATGATGTGGGCAGGATCCACAAATTTGGCCTAACCAGCAAATTGGATGGTAATGGGGGGGGTTTATTTTTTGGGAACCAACATTGCAAAATTCAGCGGTGGGCCAAGTCTCTGTCAGTTCAACCTCAAACATCTGAACCAGGGGTCAATTACGTTTTTCACAGTTAGCATGATGGCGTTTGGCCCAACGAGCGATGGAAATCCCCCAAGGCCATCCAATATAGGGATAGGACTATTTGGTTGGGAATGGGTTTGGGACAGCCAACCCACCCATGCTCAGTCAATTAACCATTTGTTTGGTTGATAGAAACCCATCAGGCACAATGCCCAAATTACTATTGAGGGTTTCAAACTCTCATCGATGGCACCCAATATTTGTTCTAATGGTTTTGGGGTCAAATTGGAACTTTCAGGCGATCTGGATGATATTTCATTCTTCATGCTTTTACAGCCATTCAAATTTTGGCCATCAGCCTGATTGCCACCCAAATTAGATCCAACCAATTTCAGTTCACTAATCTTGGCGCAGATTTCACTGATTCCCTGCAACAGTTCTGCCAAGGTGAGTGAGGGAATTGGGGGTGGGATCCAAAGTGGATGGGCTGTCACCCATCACTTGTCAACTACATGGGTGAGATTGCCCTGGATGATGAGGGGTACCACCATCCTCTTCGGTGTTTTCTTATTTGGGAACAGAAAGATAGCTCGATCAAGAGCCAAAGGGCACTCCCTGAGACTTACACTCTGCCACTTCTGTCACCCCTCCTTCTGGAACTGCCCCAGTGGCTGCCTCACCCAAATTTTTTGAATGGAGCGTGATCCTACCTACCCCCACCCTCAGATAATTCTGGCACTGCTTCAAAAGCAGCAGAAAATCAAAATTTAAATTTTTTTAAAAATTTGAATAATTTGGCCAGGTTATGGAATCCTAAGTCAATGGCTAAAACAGTTTCAGCTGAGCTGCCTTGGTCAACTATTTTGGCCAATCAGGTTCTGCCACTGTGTCAACTCCTGTGGCTGGGCCAGCGCTATATGAGCTTAATCCATTTAAGTGTCTTGATTGGATTGATGATAGTGACCAGCCATACAAGTGAAGCCAGATTTCACGTTGGAGGAGTTTTTTATTATCCTCCTGATTTGTGCCCCTGCCATTTTCACTCTAAAAGTGGCTTTCCAAATTATAAAAATATCAATCAAATGGCAGTGAAAGCCACAGCTGCCCCTGCCAACACCCTCCTCTGCCAGCATCTCTATAGGGTGATGGAACCCTAGTTGAGGGTATTCCCATCCCAAATTTCCCTTCTGATTTCAATAAGGATGCTAAATATGAAATTGAGGAGCTCACTTTCAGTGCAAGCTGCACTTGCAATACCACAGAAAAAACCTCTATTTTTGAACACAACTATCCCCAAACCCAACAGTGCATCAAGTCATTTACTTGTGTGCCAGCTCTCATCACTTTTGCTGAGCATCAACTTGCTCAATATGTTGAGGTGATGGACACCACCAGCCTCATTAATAAAGAAAACCCACAACTATACCTCCTTATGCCTCATGTCACTGATGCTCCCACCCCAATGCTGTCTGCCATGGTCCACCAGCTAAAGTGGGTGCTGGACAAAAGTTTCCCCAAAGCTTCCTCGCCATCTGATATAGCTTGCTAGGCTGATAATCTAGGGGCTATATTAGGAATTTTTTTAATTTATGATAATCCCTTTGTTTGGCACATTTGCAAATAAAGATGCATGGCAGCTTCCCTTTTGGGTTGGGCACCACTAGTGCTAAAAAAGATAATGTATTTTACCTTCCAGAAAGGCACAACATTGGCACAGTATGAACAATCAGTTACCCATTATCTGTAATATTGATACACTTACCTGATAGATGAAAAACATATATCATGCACTTAAGCTTTTTACCATGAGGTAAAAGTTCTAAATCATTTTTTAGTTTTACTTACACTTGCAATACCAGTTTTAACTATATAAATTAGTTTAAATGATAAAAAGTAATTAAATAAAAGTGATTGCACCAGGATTTAAACAACTGACTTTTATAAAATATAAGTTTAGAGCCAAAAGCTAAGCAGATTATGCTAGAGGAGGTATTTGTGAAATCAATTGGGTTTTTGATTTAGCTTTGATTTATATTAACTTGCTAATTAGCCAAATGACCACTAACCACTTGACAAAACCATTTAAAATATCAAATAAACCAAATACCAAACTGTTCAGCCGTTGGGACCATCTAGTACTAAAAAAACTGTTCAGCCGTAACAATAAAGCGAATACCATCGAGAACATATAGGGTTTTCACTTGTTACATATAAACTCTTTATTTTACTATTTAAAAAATACTTTTTAAAAAGCATAAATCTTTGCAGGCATACACACAACAACTCATTAAAGTTTCATCACAATTGGATGAATGGTATAGGAACGCATATGTAACAAACAAAAAAAACAAAGAAGCAAACAAAGAAACATGCATTCATTTTTAACCGACTTTGAAAAAGAAGGAGGTTCTCTATTCGACTGTATATTTTTTTGCTTATTTTTCTGTTTGTTAGTGCATAACTCTGAAACTACAGGACCAATTTGTATTCCTAATTTTCTCAAAAAAAGGATGCTCCAGCTTAGGTTCCATTTTACTTTTGTAAGTATTAGTCAAGTATCTGATCATTAATTTAGTAAGTGTATCAAAGTGGGCTCGGAAGCGATGGATTTCAATTGTGGGAATTTTCATCAATGGATAAACTTTATTCCGTCATCGGTGAAGCGATAGCTTCGAAGCAACATTTGACATATGTCCTATGGTTGAAGGTATATTCAAAATCCAGGCAAGTATGAGATCATAGCGGGATGAGCTTAAATCATTATAGTTGGCTATCGTTTTGCATACTTTGATTAATTAAATCAACTAAATTTAATAAACTGTTTTATTTTGATGGCGAATAGTAAATTCAGCATAGATTAACCAATAAAATCAACTAAATTTGAAAAATGAATTATTGTAGATGGTGATCAGTAAAGTTAGCATATGTTGACTAATAAAATTCCTAAATTTATTAAAGTAATTCATGTAGATGGTGATCAGTAAATTTAGCATGGATTGACCAATAAGATCAACTAAATTTGATGAACTGAATTATTTTAGATGGTGAACAGTTAATTTAGCATAGGTTGACCAATAAAATTAACTAAATTTAATAAAATTAATTACTGTAGATGGCAATCAGTATTTTTGGCATAATTTGACCAATAAAATCACCTAAATTTAATAAAATTAATTACTGTAGATGGCAATTAGTAAATTTAGCATAGATGAGCGATAAAATCAACTAAATATAATAAAACGAACCATTGGTATATTTTTTTAGTACTAGATGGTGAACCATTGGTATATTTGTTTTTGAAAAACTGTATATAATATATATACAATAGTTTTATTTTTATAGAGAAATAGTAAGGGTTCAAAAAGAGTATATAATATAGGGATTTTTTAATAAAATTTGAAAAAAAATTCTCCCTTTAAAAATGTACAAATTTTTTTGGGAAAAATGAACTTTCTTTAAATTTTTTGGGAAAAAAGAACCTCCTTTAAAAAAGGCACTAAAAAGTATGAAATAATCAAGAAATTATGCCTCCTCAATAAAACCCATTTTGAAGTCGGCACTATATTTTAACTGACTTATAATAGGCATTTATAATATTATACTCAGCACTGTATATTCTAAGTTGCTTATAGTTTACACTTGGACTCAATCCAGACATAAGATATGATTTGTATTTGTGAGCAAAGTTCTATAAGTCAGGTTGGAAGATGGTGCCAACTTTAAAAAGGGTTTTATTGAGGAGGTATAATTTCTTGATTATTTCATACTTTTTAGTGCCTTTTTTAAAGGAGGTTATTTTTTCCCAATTTTTTTTATATATCTACTTGATAAAACACAGTCACTGACATACTGACTGGCTGACTAACTGACAAATCTGAAACCTTTGAGTCTGGTAGGGTCAATCTATTTGAGTGAGTGGGCAAGAATTGCCAAATATTATCGAATCTGAAACCTTCAAGTCTGATAAGTTCAATCTATCTGGGCGAGTGGGTGAGAATTGGTGAACATTATCGAATAATTCACCAAATTCCTCACCCGAAACTAAACAAAAATCAGTTAGAGTTTTAAGTAGATTAAGTAAATTTTAGGATAACCAGCTCACCAGCTATGAAAGCAACAGCGGAATTGTTAGTCTGAGTGGCTCGAGAGTAATGCTGGCACAGCCTATAGGCTATGTCAGTGTGAGCTTAAAAATAAACCCGAGCAACGCCGGGTAACTCCGCTTGAAAGATATAAAAACAATATGATGGAATGGGAATTGATATATCTACTTAATAAAAACATTTCACTAACACACTGACTAACATCTGAAACCTTCGAATCTGATAGGTTCAATCTATTTGGGTGAGTGGGTGAAATTGGCGAATATCATTGAATAATTCACCAAATTGCTCACCTGAAGCTAATCGAGTCAGATAAGTTTAATCTATTTGGGTGCGTGGGTGAGAGTTGGCAATAAGATCGAATCTGAAACTATCGAGTATGATAGGCTCAATCTATTTGGGTGAGTTGGTGAGAATTGGTGAATATTACCTTATAATTCACCAAATTGCTCACCTGAAACTCAACAAAAATCAGTATTAAAGTTTAAGTAAATTAAGTAATTAGGATAATCAACTCACCAGCCACGAGAGCAACAGTGGAGCTGTTAGTCTGGGTGGCTCGAGAGTAGTGCTGGCACAGCTTATAGGCTACAATGTGAGCTTATCATCTGATAAGCTTTAAATACTGTAGCGAAGCATGGGTATCTGGATGTTAGGTTTATAAATTTAAAAACCTGCCTAATTTGGTTCACCTAATTAATAAAATACTTTTGGCAAGTTAAGTCGAAGTTGATTTAGTAGTTTGGAAGATATGTCACTTGCTCAATGATTTTGAGTATAAAGAGATGTTTCGGGTAGCAGGTTGGTGTTATTTGATTGATTCGATAGGTTTTTTTGTTTGGCCGAGTGGTTGATGGCTTTTGTTTGAATCGATAGGACACAGTTTAGCTTTGAGGGGTGATTAGTTATTGGTTGTTTTGATAATTTCAGTTAGGTTTGCCTAAGTGGTTGGTGGTTTTTGGTTGATTCGATTGAGCAATTGAATTTGGCTGAGTGGTTTTGTTTGTCTATAATATAAAATCTAAATTGATAGATTGAAAATCTTTAATTTTATAGACACCTTAGTGAAGCACGGGTAAATGGCTAGTATATATATTTTAGTACTAGTGGTGCCCAACCCAAAAGGGGGAGCCGCCACGCATCTTTATTCGCAAATGGGCCAACAAAGGGATTATCATAAATTAAAAAATTCCTAATATAGCCCCTAGGTTATCAGCCTAGGAAGCCGTATCAGATGGCGAGGAGGCTTTGGGGAAACTTTTGTCCAGCGCCCGCTTTAGCTGGAGGATCATGGCGGACAGCATTGGGGTGGGAGCATCAGTGACATGAGGCATAATGAGGTATAATTGGGGGTTTTCTTCATTAATGAGGCCGGCGGTGTCCATCGCCTCAACGTATTGAGCAAGTTGATGCTCAGCAAAATTGATGAGAGCCGGCATGGGAACTGATATATTGTTTCAGCTAAACGGTTTGTGGTTATTCAATTATAGATATATTTAATTATTCGATTCCTAAACTTATTGATAGCCTATCTACAATATAAAAGCTACAAATAATCATTGGAATCATCTGGTTCTCAACGAACCCAATAAAAAAGATCTCTGAGCCACACGCTATAACAGAATCGGTTATGGATTCGATAAATTATGAACACGAGCAACGCTGGGTAAATCGGCTAGTAAAGATATAAATTAAATGTACCGAGTCTAAAATCTAGGCTTAAAAGGTAAAATTTTCTCCAATGAGATGATTAAAGCATAGATGAAATCCAATACTATACATTTTGGCTCCCATAGATTATGCTTTTGGCATAATCAAGTCTCAATTAACTTTATAAACTCGGATATAAATCCATTGTCTTTTTGGACAAATTTTAAGCGCCAATTAAATTATAATAACGTATTATTATATCTGCTTAGCGCAAGCATTGAAACGGGGCTTGGATTTAAGTGGATCTTCATTAAATTCCATTGTACTCGGATTAATTAACTTTGGTTATCGTTCCGTCAAGTTAAAAATCAATGACTGGCTCCTTCATATAAACCCCACACCCTTAACCATTTTCACAAAAATATTGTGCACAGGTTATTCTGTGCACACTAATCAAACTGTTACTTATTTAAATATATTTTTATAAGGCAGCACTTTTAACTACTCCCAATTTTTGTGATGGAAAAGCACAATCTAATCACTAGATATTTATAATGCTAATTATACTAAAAGTCAAAAAATATTATTTCAATTTACATCTTTTATTCTGTCCAAATATTTTCAGACCTATGAATTGCCCACCTAAACAGTGTAGTTCCTCGCATGGCGTACAATAACTAGTAAAAGCCAATGCCCCAAAACCATAAAACAACAATGCATCTAGCACCAACCGTTGCATAGTTCCCCACAAAATGGAACCTTTAAAACACCATAAAATATCAACGGATTTCCCACATCTTATTAATGCCTTTCAGAGCAAAAATAACGCAGTTTAAATCAAGTTTATATAACATCCATTTAACTATATTTAACCTTTACACCACTTTCCCCAAATTCAATTTAAATCCGGTTCATAATCATTGCCAAAAATTAAAAAAAATATTGGGCTAGACTTTTAAACTGGTTCCATAAGGTATCGGCTTTTTCTTATTATAATTTATTCAAGGTAAGCCAACCAGGGGATGGACATTATAAAAAAATAAAATAAAAAATGGAAAAAATAACTGACTTTGAAAAATGCACTAAAGGTATAAAATAATTGATAAAAAAGCACTAAAAAGTGAAATAATTGATAAAAAAATGCACTAAAAAGTATGAAATAATCATTAAAAACCTTTTTTGAAGTAGGCGCTGTATTTCAACCTGACTTATAGAATTTTGGTCACAAATATAAATTAGAGCTTATATTGGAAAGGGTCCACATATAAACTGTAAGCAACCAAGAACACATAATGCTGAGTATATATAGGTTCTTTTAGCTTAAAAAATTATTCAAGAGGCTGAGACAGACATAATTTCTTCAATGATAAATAATTCATTGGATCATTGATTCAGCACTATACTGCCCCACAGGGGGCTCTAGTATTTGTGAGAAAAATTCTATAAGTTGGTTTAAAATATAGTGCCAACTTCAAAAAGGATTTTATTGATTATTTTATATTTTTTAATGAATTTTTATTGATTTTTTCATACTTTTTAGTGTATTTTTCAAAGTCAGTTCTTTTTTGAATTAAATTAAATTTATTTAAGGTAAGCTGATCTGGTGACAGACATACCAAAAGCTCAAAGAAAAAAAACCTAATCAAAACAAAATGCCCAGAGAGCATAACAAAACAAAACTGAACAGAAACACACCAACCTAAGGGAGGATACCCCAGTGGTAGAGTGTGGACCCTCTACCACTGCCTCCTGAGTTCGATCCCGGTAATGGACTTTGGGTAGGGGACGATTTTGACTGTGTTGGTTTTGCGCGCCAATGCCCCGAACCGAGATAGCGAATAGCAAAGGCGGTCCATGGAGTTCCTGGCCTATCATACGCCGCGCATGGAGGTTTTCCGGGTTTTATCCTCCTTTCCCATTTTCTTCACTTCCCTAATCGGTGCGGTACCATCCCCAGGTCGGCCCACCTCAAATAAAATTTAAAAGAAACACACCAACCAGGTGGGGAAGCAGTGAACCGCTAACAAACCATTGCAGAGGGGGAGGGGGGTCATGGAGTGGGTCATTCCTAAAGCCTAGATG
Organism: Massospora cicadina; assembly: GCA_022478985.1. Classification (NCBI taxonomy): domain Eukaryota; kingdom Fungi; phylum Entomophthoromycota; class Entomophthoromycetes; order Entomophthorales; family Entomophthoraceae; genus Massospora; species Massospora cicadina. The sequence continues at coordinate 68,785 of JAKSZP010016093.1, read as the reverse complement.
TTGTCTGACTCTGACTACTGCAGTAAGCAAAGGTGTGGGGGCATCCGCATGGCGAGGTTCGATATGGGCAAAAACGGGGTCAGTTGATACAAGTTGGGCTTTGCAGAGGGCCTCAAAATAATTAGCAAGATGGTGCTCAGCAGTCATATGGTGTTCAGATAGTGTGGCCAGTGTTTCCACTTGTTCAGGGGTTATCTAATTATCATGTAAAATTAAATAGGTACTTTTATGAACAGCTATTACAGCCTCATGGGCTGCTTTGTACAACCCTGTTATTTCAGTCTTAGCAATACGGGAATGCTGGGGGAAATATAACCCTGGGCAAATCTGAGGCCAGCACGCTGACAGCTTGAAGATTGGCATCCCAGAGTTTAATATTTGTAGGGGAGGATGCTGTAGCAACGGCCAGCTGATGGTCACTATAGAACAGTTTAGCATTTGTTTTTGAAGTATACCACCTGGGGTTAGATTGAGTATCAAAGTCAGAATTCAAAAATTGACTAAAGTCAATATTATCAGGGGAGGATGGAATAGTTTCACCCAATTCATCAATCTCATCCAATAGTTCCCAAGGATTTAGGTTGAATGAAATATGGCCATGGAATATAAATCGGGTAACAGGAGGCAGTCAGTTCTTTTTTTCATTTTTATTTAGTTTTTTTGTAATATCCATCCCCTGGTTGGCTTACCTTGAATAAGTTATAGTAAGAAAAAGCCAATACCTTATGGAACCAATTTAAAAGTCTAGCCCAATATTTTTTTAATTTTTGGCAATGATTATGAACCAGATTTAAATTGAATTCAGGGAAAGTGGTGTAGAGGTTTAAAAATAATTGGATGGATGCTATATCTGAAATTGATTTAAACTGCGTCATTTTTGCTCTGAAAGGCATGAATAAGATGTGGAAAGTCCGTTGATATTCTATGGTGCTGTAAAGGTTCCAATTTGTGGGGAACTATGCAACGGTTGGTGCTAGATGCGTTGTTGTTTTATGGTTTTGGGGCATTGGCTTTTACTAGTTCTTTCATGCCATTCGAGGAACTACATTGCTTAGATGGGCAATCCATAAGTCTACAAAATATTTAGATAATATAAAAGATGTAATAACTTGAAACAATCTAATTTTATTCGAGGTGGGCCGACCTGGGGACGATACCGCACCGATTAGGGAAGTGAAGAAAATGGGAAAGGAGGATAAAAACCGGAAAACCTCCATGCGCGGTGTATGATAGGCCAGGAACTCCATAGACCGCCTTTGCTATTCGCTATCTCGGTTCGGGGCATCGGCGCGCAAAACCAACACAGTCAAAATCGTCCCCTACCCAAAGTCCATTACCGGGATCGAACTCGGGAGGCAGTGGCAGAGGGTCCATACTCTACCACTGGGGTATCCTCCCTAACTTGAAACAATAATATGCCTTTTAATATGAATATTATTATAACTTACATAATGCAAAGATTGTGGTTTTCTTTATAAAAATTGGGAATAGTTAAAAGTGCCGATCTTATAAAAAATGTATCTAAACTAGGAGCCGTTTGAGTAGTGTGCACATCATAACCTGTGCACAATATTTTTGTGAAAATGGTTAAGGGCGTGGGGTTTATATGAAGGAGCCAGTCATTGATTTTTAACTTGACGGAACGATAACCAAAGTTAATTAATCCGAGTACAATGGAATTTAATGAAGATCCACTTAAATCCAAGCCCCGTTTCAATGCTTGCGCTAAGCAGATATAATAATACGTTATTATAATTTAATTGGCGCTTATATATTTGTCCAAAAAGACAATGGATTTATATCCGAGTTTATAAAGTTAATTGAGACTTGATTATGCCAAAAGCATAATCTAAGGGATCCAAAATGTATAATATTGGATTTCATCTTTGCTTTAATCGCCGCATTGTATAAATTTTAGCTTTTTAAGCCCAGAAATTTAGATTCGATGCGTATATTTAACTGTATCTATGAATAAATTTACTACCTTATATAATAAATTTTTGTATCAGAGGCAACTATTTTAAATGGTTGAAGTTTTGGCTGTTTTTGCGTATATGAATATCAGCACTATCCTCTTATGTTTTATTTAAACTGAGATTTTATCATCGCCAGGACTCAAGGATCGTTATTAGTAACGAAAGGAAAAGCTTTCATAAAATATGAGATAATCTACATGGAGTTACTTTGATAAAGCAACCTCAAATCAAGAACCCACTGTTTCATTCAAATATTATTTTGAAATTAGAAAACAATATTATGATGTTAAAATAAACTAGGTTATTATTAGTAAAAGTAAGATATATTGTAAACTAGTATCATTGATAGTTTCTTATTTTGCCTTGTCAGTTCTAGCGGCTCTACTTTGCTTGGGTAAGTTGTCTTAACTCCAGCGGCAGCAGTTTTAAAAAGTGGAATCTCGACCGCTTGATTTCAAATAATACTGTAGAAACTTAAATCTAATATGCCTCAATAAATTTAAAGGTTATAATTATAGGTATTCAACAAGTATTTAAGAAGTCGTTTATATCGATAATGCATCAATGTTACTGATTCACTTGATATTTACAACATTAATCTTTGGATTGGTTCTTAGCCAAGGTTGCAAGAACATTGTGACGCGCCCCGAAGTCCGGTCGCTAAGTTCAAGACAGCTTAATGCTTTCTTCAACGCCGTCAGAGGTTTACGCAACTTAAATAATAGCGATGTGTTTAACCAGCACAGCGCCATCCACTACAACAATTCCCCTCAGGCTCACGGCGTGCCCGCTTTCTTCCCTTGGCATCGGGAATACCTCCGCAGATACGAATTAGCACTTCAAAGAGTCGATCCCAGCGTTGTTCTCCCTTACTGGGATTGGTCCATTGATTCACAGGCACCTGAGCTGTCCCCCATCCTTACCAACACCTACTTTGGTGGAAATGGCCGAAGTTCAGATTCTTGCGTGGTGCAGGGAAATTTTGCAAGGTGGAATGTGCCAATTCCTAACCCTCACTGCCTTAGGCGCAGATATAACCGTGGGGATAGAATTTCTGCCTTCTATTCTCCCGAATCTCTTGAAGCGATTATCTCACAGGCAACCACTTATGATCAACTATGCACTAGCATTGAGGGCGGCCCTCACGGTGCTGTCCATACTGGGATTGGTGGAAGCACTGGTGACTTTTCCCAGATGTACTCATCCAACGATCCATTATTCTATGTTCACCATGCCTTTATCGATCTACTCTGGAATGAGTGGCAGATGCGCAATCCTTCTTTAGCAAACACTTACAACGGAGGCTCAGCTTCAACCTCAAATATAATGCGTCCATTCAATGTTCCAGTATCTCAGGTTTTAAACACTAAAGCTGCTGGATATTGCTACACTTACCCTAGGTATGGTGTCAACCTTCCCGTTTCACCTCCCGCGAGTTCAAATTCAACATCACCTCCAATATCTACTTCAGCTTCAACTTTGATTCCAACTACCACAACCCAGCCGATCACTACGCAAACGCCCATCCAAACAAACCCAACTACAACGCAAATTCCTCAGCCAACCAATTTTCAGGGTCATTTCTTTCCCACCAACAACTTTTTTGGACGCGGTCACCCATTATTCGGACACAAGCCCTTCCATCACAGAGGAAAGTTCCGCTCTCTCTTCCGTCGGCATACCAAACTCAACGCGGGCATCACCAATCTATACGCTAAACTCTACAACAAAGTCAAGCGGCTTATCGTCATCCCCTCCACCGATCGCTCTACCCCTCACAAGATCCGTACTCCCGAACCCCTCCCCCAAGCGTACCTCCTCAGTAACCACCTCAACGTTGACAAGGTACGCTCTGACGAAGAGGCCTTGGCGGGTATCGTCGAATCTCTCAACGCCATTCCAGGGTTCGTCCCCTATGCTGATATTTAATATCTTATGTGATTACGCTATAACTTATTTAATTATCCTTGCTCAGAAGTCCCCATATCTCTAGGAAAGTTGTTTTTGATACCCTCCAAATAAACTTTTCCCAGGAATGATCTGATGATTTCACTGTTCATCTTTCATTACTAACCTACGTCTTAAAGCGCCGATCATAATCTGCTAAGCTCGCGATCTGATAGCCTTAGCGAAGCAACTTTAATTTAAGTTCCTACAAAACTAAAATACTTGATCATTTTAAAATCTTTACTATAGCAAACAACGGCTTGTTGAAATTTCATTAAAACTTGGGGCTTTTTGCGTTGGGCTTTGCTCAGCCCTCGTTTACATGGGCTGGCAAACCTGGGAGCTAGAAGTCATGGGTCTCATTACCCAAGGTATCTAAAATCAGCTGAATTGATTAAAAGACCAAATCTAGTGCAGTACGCGCCAAGCATTACTGTATCGACAGATAGGCTATACTTAAGTAAAACTTGCTAAGTTATGAGATCAAAATTAAAACTACATCGATAAAGGATTGGGATTGTATATTGAATATTAAGGTGATCATAAGCAGTGCACTGGTAAGATACTTGATAAGATAAGCCTTGTCTAACTAATATAAAATTGAGAAGATTCATTAGATAGGAAATCATGCGTGATACAAGCGTATAATAGCAACTCCAAATTTTTTTGTTGTTTATAGGTACTTCAAGATGTAACATGAATATAATTCTAATGAGCTTATAAGTGGTACATGCAACCACGCATCAAGATTATATAATTGTTCAACAACCATGAGACGCTTATTTAGATTCATTATTACGCAGTTAGGGGAGTACAAAGAGCAAGTCAAAGAGCTATTGGACATTGCCACTATAGATTGCTATAGGTTCGTTTATTAACTAATAACTTTTGTTGATTAAATATCTGGATAAGTTGTACCACATTACTACATCTATTGTAACCTTAACTTTTGAAAATCAGTTTATCATGTTATTAAGCCTAGTTTTCAACCAATGCCATGCGACATATGTAACAAAAAATAAGAAGAAACAATATGAACAAGTTATAAAGTGAAAGCTAAAGCTATAACTCAATTAAACTTCATCTTATTCGTTAAAGCTCTAAGGTTCCAATCAAACCTGTAACACATCAAAAGGATTTTTAGAGATGCGTGGCGGCTCCCCCTTTTGGGTTGGGCACCACTAGTGCTAAAAAAAGGATTTTTAGAGTTAAGCATTATCAAACTGAATGTTATGGCTACACCTAGCTCAAAAACCATTTCATATAACACCTAGCTCTGCAAAATTATAAATTTTGCATTTTAACAACAAAATAATTTTTGATAATAATACATAGTCCTAAATAAGTTCATTTAATCCTTTCAAGTTCTAGCACAATGCAAATACTAGAAAGCCGCATATCACAACCCTAAGGACTTAAATATCCCTGGCTGGCTATCTTATGATTGTTAATATCACCAAGGTTCTTTTTTATGAGAAATTTATAACTTTAGTCTGAGTTTTACAAGTATTAAAATAGTTTGTATTTTTAACACTGGTCTATGTTTATCTTTTATACAAAGTGGTATCATAATTAAATGTGATAGATTTAAGTCATTAAATTAAACTATGTACTAGCCTTAGTGCCTCGATAAAAATATGCAGCTAAACAGTTTTTCAGCTCTGCTGTAATATTATTGTAGAACTTCATTTCCTTTAGTTAAAGGCAAATCTTATAACAAAACCAGAAACTAAACGGTAGTTAGGTGTAGTGAATAGTTGAAATTACCGAGACTATATCTATCTATCTATATATATAAAACAAAGTCGGGTTAGTTACACCATTTATAACTCAAGAACGGCTGGACCGATTTTTATGATCTTTGGTTTGTTGGATTTGTCTCCGCCCCGAATAGCAGAATAACTATTAAAACACGGGAAAAATTCGCGAAAAAATTTATGAAGAAGATTCATTTTCTCATACATTTTGTATGGAACGGCTTTTTTGATGATATTTCGAGAACGGATTGACTGATTTCGATGAATTTTTTTTCGTTCGTCTCGGCCTCGAGAAGTTTCCTCGCGCATTGGAAAATTAAGAAAATCACAAAAATTAAAATCCGTATACCACGCCATCTCTGATACATGACAGAAACAAAAAAAGGAACAAAATGAACATGGCGTTGTATGCTGGTATTAATAAATTCACCAAATTACTCACCTGAGACTAAACAAAAATCAGTATTAGAGTTTTAAGTAAATTAAGTAATTAGGATAATCAGCTCACCAGCCACGAGGGCAACAGTGAAGCTGTTAGTCCGAGTGGCTCAATAGTAGTGTTGGCACAGCTTATAGGCTACAATGTGAGCTTATCATTTGATAAACTAAATACCGTAGCGAAGCACCGGTATCTGGATGTTAGGTTTATATATTTAAAAACCTGCCTAATTTGGTTTACCTAATTAATAAAATACTTTTGGCAAGTTAAGTAGAAGTTGATTTAGCAGTTTGGAAGATGTTACGTACACAATGATTTTAAATATAGAGAGATGTTTCGGGTAGCAGTTTGGAGTTATTTGATTGATTCGATAGGTTTATTTTGTTTGGCCGAGTGGTTAATGGCTTTTGGTCGAATCGATAGGACACAGCTTAGCTTTGAGGGGTGATTAGTTATTGGTTGTTTTGATAATTTCAGTTAGGTTTGCCTAAGTGGTTGGTGGTTTTTGGTTGATTCGATTGTGCAATTAGATTTGGCTGAGTGTTTTTGTTTGTCTATAATATAAAATCTAAATTAATAGATTGAAAATCTTTAATTTTATAGACACCGTAGCGAAGCACGGGTAAATCGGCTAGTTTTTAAATAATCTTCGATATAATTATCTTTGGCTGTAAGAAAACTTAAAAAGCGTACAAAACTTATTAAATTAACTCGCAAGTGCTATTTGGTACTAGCTTTCCAGCTTTAAGATCGCAGCTCAGCATCCTATGGGTACACGTAAAACTATGATTGATCAATTTACCATAAAGTATACCTTCTTTAAAATATTTATTTATCTGGCTATAGACAGTACTTTAACTTTTTAGTTCAAAGTGTAGCAGTCTAATTTATAAAAGGCTGGTGAGGTGCAAGAACATAAATGATTTGTTTATTCGGGGAAGACTAGAACATAAATGATATATCATCTATATATATTTACGTTAAAGTAGTGACGTGAAAATCATACATTATGCTCCGTGTTTAAATTAGGTGATACTATTTATCATAAGCAACATATAAAAACAGTCTTAACTGTAATCTTTAAAATTTTCCTCTATAAAGTTGTTACATCTAACATTTATATAACATGCAACTTAACCATACTTTATAGAACTTTACATTTATAGTCAAATAAACCTGTTGATATATAATCATAAACAGTTTAAATAATAAGGGAAGCCACATATAGGGTAAAAATAAATCAAGTATATAATGATAGAATATGATATAGTACTGCATGAGCACCCAATTTTAGATTTAAAATGGATGCTTTAATATTTTTAGGATCTTATTTAGCTTTTAAACTTTTACAAAGGGTTTATAGTTTATATAACTGACTAAACTATGCAATCTACCTGTAAGTCCTGGGGAACATCTCCTGGGCATTGATCAGACCATTTTCCTATTACTGAGCAAGAAGGCACTGAAGAGGATGGTGGTACCCCTTGTTACTCAGGATGATCTCACTCATGTAGTAGATGAGTGCTGGGTAATGGCTCTTCCACTTCAGATTCCACCCCCAGTACCCACACTCACCTCAGCAGAACTGTTATGGGGAATCAGCAAAATCTGTGCCAAGATTATCAAATTGAAATCAATTGAACTAATTTGAGAGGCAATCTGCCTGATGTTTAGATCTCAAAGGGCTGGAAAGGTATGAAGACTGATTTATTGGCTAAAAATGCCCAACAGTTTCAATTCAATTAACATGCCAATCAAACAAATCACCTCCCTACTAAAGTCATCAGGGATCATCCCTGATGGGCAGGTGATAGCATCAGAATCATTGACAAGGGTTTGAAGTCACCTGTTGACAACTCGGGCATTGTGGCTGATGCAATGCCACTGACTGAACAAATGACCCAGTGACTGAGTGTGGGCAGGTTGGGTGTCCTGAACCCATTCCCAACCAAATGGACCCATCCCTATGTGGGGTGGCCTTGGGGGATTCCTGCCACTCAATGGGCCAAACACCGTCATGCCAACTATCAGAAACAAAGCTGAGCCTCAGTTTGGACATTCGAGGATGAACTGACAGCAACTCAGCCCACCACCAAATTTTTGATATCAGTTCCCAGGGAACTAACCCACCCATTCCCAAATAATTTGCCAGTTAGTTCAAAATTGAGGGTCCCAATCCTGGCTTGTCACTACCCCAATCAACCACTATTTAATCAGTTGCTTTGCACTGAGAAAATTGTTGGTTGATTTTCTTTCTTTCCTTTCAATAAAAATTTTGCCAAAAAAACTAATCAATTTTTTTTATTGTATTTCTCCTTCTGGCCACATCCCTGATAACGTTTCCCTGGTGGCCTGTTGGTCTGTATACCAGATGGGCTCTACCAGTACTTATGGTCACCATGGCCCCCTCCATCATTGATTGGATTTAGCGAGTCAGATATTTTTGGCACTATAACCCTGCTATCATGAACTTCTGGCAACAGTACACAGTGATCGTGTTGCCTTACATCCACCAACTGCAAGAGAGAATCCATCTCCTTGCCTCCCCAGTTAAAATGACCCCATATGACAATGAACTTATTGGAACTATTTCTGTGATCCCACCCCCTGTAGCAAGGCCCTCTGGGTTGGGGGTGGGCACATTGTGGTTTGTCATTAGGATCATACTCACTATTGTTCTACACCAACAATTTGTCATTTCCCAATGCCCAGCTCCATATAATATCATTTGGTTGGCAATACTTCTGGCATTCTGGCTTGCTTTTGGGTTCTTACACATCCCAACTGGCAGGCTAGTCTAAACTTCTTCTGTCATTTCCATGACATAATCAACCAACCATTATTTTCAGCCACTTCTGCCTTGTTCTTCAAACTGAGCGCTGCAGTGGTTACCCTTTACCAAATGAGTGCGCAATTAGTAGTTTGCTGTTTGTTTTTTGTTTGTTCACTTTCTGATTTTTGGAGAAGTATCCGCTCTACCTTGGGGAATCTTCTTCAATCCACCCAAGCTGCACAGATTGTGGCTCCTCCTCCTTCCACTAGCCCGGAAGGAAGCTCAAGTGTCCCTTCCCAGGAGATTGCCAATCAAGTCCTTGATGTGCTCACTGAGGTGCAAATGTGTACAGCAATTGTGCTTAATAATGCTTCCACATTATCACATGCCCAACAAGGGCTGGCGTTGTTAAACGCTGTGGATGGGGATGCCCACCGTTGGGTTAGAGGCCTTTGCATTCTTCATCACAAACAGGAGACCCTACCCCACTGATGGCTGTCATGTCAGCTGCCCTGAAACCCCCTGTGTCACAATCAGACCACCTATTCAGACTAATCTATGCCATGGCCAAAGCCCCTAGCCTAGTTTCTTTGATTTCTACCTTCCATGAACTGGCCCCCATGTCAGGTCTCTATATTGATATGCTTCAGGCAGTCTTTAGATTAGGCTTGGATTCAGGTTCCGCTCATCATGAGGTCTGGTCCACCATCCAAGGATCAGTAGATCAAATATGTGCCACCACAACCACCATTAATGCCTTACCCCACCATGTTACCCATTATCAAAAGGGAAATTTTATGATTGTGATAACCAAAGTAGATGCAGATGATGCGCTACCTCTGAACTAGCAGTAGATCTGGGTACCAATCCTGGTGTAACCCCCATGTCTGAGTTGGCTGATACAGAGTCACCTATAAATAATTCTGTTAAGGCCCAAATGGAGGAAGTCGTTTCCCCCACCCTCATACTCCCAATTTTCACTCCTGCAAAAGCCCCTGACCTTACCCCCAATTTGCAAGTTATTTCTTCAGTCACAAAAGAGTCAGTCAAATCTTCCAATAAACAAAACTTTGCTTATTTACTATTGCCTATGAAGATCATTGTCATCTAGCATCATGTCTCCTTCAAGGCCCTGGTGGATACTGGAGCTGCAGGGAACTTCATGAGTGTCAAGTTGGCTCAACAATTAAAACTGGAAATGGATGCAGGTCCCTCAGTGATGGTGGCCTCATCTGCTACCCAGACCTCATATGTCATTTTCCAACTGGTACCTTTTTCAATCTACCAGTCCAGCTTCTGCGATTGTTTTTTGCCATGCTGAACTTGGTATTTCCGGTGATCTTAGGTGTGGGGTGGTGGCGCTGACAACATGTTAAGATTCACTTGGAGTCTAATACATTGTCATTTACCAATGATCATCTGAAGGGAGAATTTCCTTTGATTGACACCCTTAAGAAGACACAAGAAACCAGTTCTATCACTTCCCTAGTCACTTCTGCGGGCATCCCAGCCAATTTTCCTGAGAGTTTAATGCGCTATCAAAGAATCTTTGACTTGGAAAAGGCGGATTGCCTGCCCCTGCACACTAGGTTCAGTTGTGGGTTTTGAACAACCATGGAGTTGGTGAACATCAACTGTCCGTTGTATCCCCATACAGCAGAGGAAGAAGTTGCACTCAATACCTGGTTAGATGATATGCTGAAAAAGGGGTGGTTGTTCAAGGAGACCTCGCCCATCGCCTCCCCCATCATCTTCACTAAAAAAGCGGATGGTTCTCTCCATCCCTTCATGGATTATGGTCACTTAAATAAAATAACGGTTTCTGATCCTTACCCCTTGCCTCTGGAGCAGACAATCAGCCAGGCAGTTGCCAAATCCCGTGTGTTCTCTAAGCTGGATCTGGTGAACGCCTTCAACCAAATTTAGGTAATGAAAGGGTAGGAATGGTTAACAGCAATCTGGACAAAGTGCAGAATTTTCCAATTCCGTGTAATGCCCTTTGGGCTGAAGAATGCTCCTGCTACGTTTCAACGTATGATTGGCAATGTACTGGGTGACCGCCAGTTTACCTGTGTAGTTGCATACATCAATGATATCCTGGTTCACTCCCAACTCCTGAACAACATGCTACTGACTTGGAAGCAGTGGTGGCCGCCTTGCATAAAGCAAGCTTGTTCATCAAGCCTTCCAAGTGCGAGTTTTATAAGGAGGAGGTTACCTTCCTTGGGAACCTCATTTTCATAGATGTTTATGCAATCCCTCCCAACAAGTTAGATGTGACCCAAGAATGGCCAACCCTGACTATGCAGAAACAACTTCAGAGTTTCTTGGGAACCATCACTTTTCTAAAAAAATTTTCCCTGGCACTTTCCCAGCTAGCTGCACCGCTCCACCCCCTTACAGGGAAAAACGTACCATTTCACTGGACGCCCAAATGCCAGCAGGTGTTTGAATCAATCAAAGAGGTGTTCAGGTCTCTGCCCATTTTGAAGCACGCTGATCCCACTAAGCTGTATATTGTTTCATGTGACGCCTTGTCAGTAGCAGTGGGAGCGGTGTTGCTTCAGGAGCATGATGGTTTAGAACACCCAGTCGCTTACTTTTCCCAGAAGTTCATAGTCATGGAGCAGTCTTGGGCCATATATGACAAGGAATTGGCAGCTGTCGAATGGGCATTAACTCATTGGCAGTATCTGTTGCAGGGTGCTCAACATTAATTAATGGTCCACATGGATCACCAGGCCCTTTTGTATTTTCGTAAACCCCAAAAATTGGTGCATCAGCAAGCTCAAACCTATTAGGATCTGTGCAGCTTTAACTTTAAATATGAATTAATGAAAAGTGCGCTCAATGTACTTCCTGCTTTTTTAAGCTGCAGCTCCACCCACTGTTCCTCAGACCCAGAGGAAGTGGACCATGTTACCATGATTCCTGCCACCCAAATCCTGTCAATAGTTCCCCCCATCATTTCATCCATCACTTTGGCTCCTAACGCCTTGCTAGTGGCTCAGGTTTTAGCCAGTCAAATGGCCTGCTCTGAGGGCATGGAGTTGGTCGAGCAGTTGGCTCACCCAATTCACAAACACTCCCTATACTCCTTAGAGGAGGGACTAATTTACTTTTGGTCTTGCATCTGGGTTCCCCCTCCTTCCAATCAGAGGTATTCTGCACACATCACGATCCCCCCACAGTTGGACATCCTGGTAACAAAAAATGCATCAATTGGATCAAGAGGACTCTAATTGGGCGGGTCTGACAGAAGAGGTTCTGGCCTAGATCACCAATTGTGTTACTTGCACCAGGGCTAAGTCAGAATGCTCCAGTAAAAATGGCTCTTCACCCCTTACAGCAGGCGGAGGGCCCATGGACATCAGTGTCCATGGGTTTTATTGTCAAACTCAACTGTTCTAACGGGTTCACAGTGGTGATGGTAGTGGTGGATCACTTCACAAAGTTTTCCCTTTTTATACCTTGTACTTCTGCAATTATGTCAGAAGAAGCTTCCCGCCTTTTAGTACGCCATATGTTTTTGATGTTTGGTCTCCCCAGAAGATCATCAGTGACTGTGGCTCACAATTTATCACGCGGATCTGGAGTGAACTCCTATTGATCCTGAAAATATCCTCTAACACACCACGGCGTATCATCCCCAGTCTGACGGATAGACTGAGTGGGTCAATCAAGTTCTTGAACAGTACCTGCGTTGCTATGCTGCAGCCACGCAGGATACCTGGGCCAATGACCTTCCTCTCGCTCAGTTCACTTACAATAATGGGACCCACGCGTCCATGGGGTTTCCCCTATGAAGCAACGTTAGGTTATAATCCTTTGTTTTTGGTTGGGTGTGTGTGTGTGTGTGTGTGTGTGTGTGTGTGTGTGTGTGTGTGTGTGTGTGTGTGTGTGTGTGTGTGTGTGTGTGTGTTTTTTTTTTTTTTTTTTTTTTTTTTTTTTTTTTTTTTTTTTTTTTTTTTTTTTTTTTTTTTTTTTTTTTTTTTTTTTTTTTTTTTTTTTTTTTTTTTTTTTTTTAAAAAAAAAAAAAAAAAAAAAACCGTGCTTGCAGCCCAAGGTTTAAGCTGCCATGGACCACAATGCCCATATCAGATTAACTCAAGCCTTAGTGCGGGAACACCTCAACAAAGCCATAGATGACTACAAGCAGTTTGCAGATCATAAGCATCTTCTGGGTCACGATTATATGGTGGGTTCCTACATCATGCTCAATAACTGTCACTTAAGAATTCAGGCCCCTTCACATAAATTTGCTAGTAAGAATTCTGGCCCCCAACTGGTGGAAGAGGTCTTGGGTAATGGTGCGTTCCAGTTAAAGCTTCTGGCTCACTGGAAGCAGCATCCCATCTTCCACGTTTCCCAGCTGTCACCCTTCAAGAGTGCAATCCCCACAGAACCAGAACTGATTATTGTCAAAAATGGGGAAGAGGCTGAGGTAGAGGCTATACTGGCATCCCAGAAATCCCGATGTTCTGTACAATATCTCATGGCCTGGAAAGGGTATCTGGCCTATGAAAACAGTTGGGTCAAGGCGTGCAATTTCACAAATTGCATGGACCTAGTTGAAGCATTCCACATATCCCACCCCAAAGCTCCCCACCCCCCAAAAAGTTATGAAAATTATGGCAATCAAGTTACCCAAGGCGCACAAAAATGTGGCTCTTGTGCAGTTTCCCAGTGGTGGGGCCCTTCCTTTAAAAAGGAAATTGGGTAATGTAAGTCCTGAGGAACGTCCCCTGGGCATTGATTGGGCTATTTTCCCATTCCCGAGCAAGAAGGCACCAAAGAGGATGGCGGTACCCCTCATTACTCAGGGTGATCTTGCTCATGTAGTAGATGAGCGCTAGTAAAAGCTCTTCTGCTTCAATTTCCACTTCAAGTATCCACACTCACCTCAGCAGAACTGTTACAGGAAATCAGCGAAATCTGCACCAAGATCATTGAATTGAAATCAATCAGAACTAATTTGAGTGGCAATCTTCCCAATGTTCAGATCTCAAAGGGCCAGAAAGGTATGAAAACTGATTTATCATCTGAAATGCCCAACAGGTTCAATTCAATTAACATGCCAATCAAACAAATCACCTCCCTACTAAAGTCATCAGGGATCATCCCTGATGGGCAGGTGATAGCATCAGAATCATTGACAAGGGTTTGAAGTCCCCTGTTGACAACTTGAGTGTTGTGGCCAATGTGATGCCACTGACTGAAAAAACAGCCCAGCAATTGAGTGCAGGCAGGTTGGGTGTCCCAAATCCATTCCCAACCAAATGGACCCATCCCTATGTGGGGTGGCCTTGGGGGATTCCCGCCACTCATTGGGCCAAATGCCATCACGCCAACCATTGGAAACAAAGCTGAACCTTGGTTCAGACGTTCGAGGTCAAACTGACAGTGACTCAGCTCACCACCAAATTTTTGATGTCAGTTCCCAGGGAACTAACCTGCCCATTCCCAAATAATTCGACGGTTAGTCCAAGATTGAGGGTCCCAATCCCGGCTTGTCACTACCCCAATCAACCACTATTTAATCAGTTGCTTTGCACTGAGAAAATTGTTGGTCAATTTTCTTTTTTTCCTTTTGATAAAAATTTTGTACAAAAAAACCAATCTTTTTTTTATTGTTCTGCTCCTTCTGGCTGCATCCCTGATGGCGTTTCCCTGGTGGCCTGTCAGTCCATATAACAGATGGGCTCTACCAGTACTTATGGTCACCATGGCCCCCTCCATCATTGATTGGATTTAGCAAGTCAGATATTTTATGGCACTATAACCCTGCTATCATGAACTTCTGGCAACAGTACACGGCGATCTTGTTGCCTTACATCCACCAACTGCAAGAGAGTATCCATCTCCTTGCCTCCCCAGTTAAAATGACCCCATATGACGATGAAATTATTGGAACTATTTCTGTGATCCCACCCCCTGCAGCAAAGCCCCTGGGTCAGGGGTGAGCACATTGTGGTTCATCATCAGGATCATACTCACTGTTGTTCTACACCAACAATTTGTCATTTCCCAATGCCCAGCTCCATATAATATCATTTGGTTGGCAATACTTCTGGCATTCTGGATTTTTTTTGGGTGCTTATGCATCCTGACTGGCAGGCCAGTCTAAACTTCTGCCAATTCCATGACACTACCCTTTCAATATGCTATAGTATATTTTTACTTGTGGCAGTCCAGTCAAAGGACTGGCAGTACAAAGACAGTAACTGTTAGGAACCCAGAGTGCCAAGGAATGACCTGGCTTTTGGCATGGGTACGCCAAGGCCTATAGGGGCAGCTAAGGTCCACAGTGAACCACCAAATTCAGGGGACCATGGATGGGTGTATTAGTGGAGGCGAAGGCTAGCTTCAACCCATATAATTATCACCATAAATTGTTTGATTTAATATAATTACTAACAAATAAGTCTTTTTCCAATAATATATTGGTCAAGCTAAAGGGAAATTTTAATAAAAGGAAATAACCCAACACCCTACTATTAGCAGGGTGATGGGCTATATGGTGAAAAGGGGTTATAACTTCTAAGCTAAATTGTGATAGTAGACCAATTCCATTTTTTAATTCATTAAATAAACAGATTTGATCCCCAATTTTGCCTCACTAGTGCCAACTAAGGTTTAAAAGCTATCCTTGGGATGATTTCCTGAATTCCAAATGCTCAAATATTGCATTTTGATTTTGGAATGGGGTGTTGGGTTCAAACCACATTTTTAACCCTTTCTTTTCAACTTTTGCTTTAATTTCACTTTCTAGGTAAATTTCCCCTTTCAGATTGAATTCTGATTGAATTACCAGTTGGGTACAGAGAATGGGACTGTGGTGGGGGCTTCTGAATTCTCCTGATGTCTTCACAAATTTGCCTAATTTTTATTAGATGAAACTTTGCAGAGTTTGATACTAGGGGTGGGTTTAGGTTGGGGGGCAAGGGTGGGGAGGGCATGTGGCAAACAGGGAGGGGCAGCAGCCACCTAACTCACATCTAGGGTATGCTCTAGGTCAGAGATCTGGGTGAGAGGAAGGGCCTTAGAATTAAACTCTTTATGGTTCTAAAGGGGTGTACACCCCTGTCCAGCTTGATGTCTGGCTTCTGAGGCCTCACATTAATCAACAGACATAAATTTTGCAACATACTAACAAAGAGTCTAATATCAGCTGAGTGTAAGGCTTTTCACAAAAGATATGTTAATTCAGGTGGTGACTACTACCCTTTCTTCTCAAAGAGCCTGCTACTATCCCAACATTGCCTAAAGTCTATATGTTGAAAGGATTAGGATCTTGTGAAGTGAAATCCTTCAACTACACAAACTAAAGGGCAAAATTCACTCCAGCCAATTTCTTCTACCGCTGCCAATTACTTAAATTCCCCAGTTTCCCAAATTTCTCTTTCATATTATTTAGATTTCAAATGTAATATCTTCTAGTTTAGTTGGTAAGCTTAAATCTCCAACCCCAATTTTGAATCTCCCCTTAACTATTTTACCAATATCTTTTTTATCACTTTTTTAAGTATTTTGTTGCTTGAGAGCCAGAACTCTGAGGTGGAGAATATCTCAATCTATACTACTATGAAAAGATTAGAGGCTTGATGAAGGAGCATTCAATCATGACATGCCCTAGAATCCTTCATCATCCCATTTCTTTCAACAACTTTGTGTTCCAAATCTTTCTTCCCAAGTGGAATCCTAGAATTATACAATAGCTTGAAGTATGCAGTACCCAAGAACAACGTTGCCAACCATCAAAGCCACATCCCCATTATATAGACCATTACTCTTACAAGTGAGAGCACTGGTCATTTTATTTTAGGCATATATCTTGCTTTTTCTAAACAAAAACAATTATACTTAATGCTCATTTTATTTGCTATCTTTTTAAGCATCTTTTAAGCACCTAGGGAGGATACACCAGAGATAGGTATGTACTCAATGACCACTACCTCCCAAGTTTGATTTCAGTACATGAACTTTGGGTAGGGGAAGACTATGACTGTGTTAAAATGCGCACCAATGTCCCAAACTGAGATAGCAAATAGCAAGGCAGTCATGGAGTTCCTGGCCTATCAGAACGCTGCACATGGAGTTTTTCTGGGGCTTATTCTCCTTTCACATTAATTCAATTTCCTCTTAATTGGTGCGGTATTGTCCCCAGGTCAGCCCACCTTAATTAAATTTAAACTCTTTTTAAGCATTATGAAGAGTGTTTTGGACATCATGATTTACCTGCAAAAATGTCTTACCCCACATTAATAGAAGGCATCAGGGCCATATCTAACCAGTTTCTTGGTCACTTGGATGTTTCCATGGAAACTTCTCATTTGTGACCAGAGCTAACATGCGCTTCACAAGTCCTTACATCAAGGATTTTATTTTATATATAAAATTAATATCATATAGACACAAAGCATAGATTCTAGGATATCTATTTGTTGTAATTATTGCTCCATCATTGATTAGAAATTGCACAGGCCAAAAGTAATTTTATAACATCGA
Source organism: Massospora cicadina (assembly GCA_022478985.1). NCBI lineage: Eukaryota > Fungi > Entomophthoromycota > Entomophthoromycetes > Entomophthorales > Entomophthoraceae > Massospora > Massospora cicadina. Next base: position 51,385 of record JAKSZP010016093.1, on the reverse strand, counting down.
TGAATCCCCCCTGGGTTGGGACCATCTAATACTATAAAAAGTAATTTTATACATCAAAGAGAACTGTTTGAAAATATTTATCTTAAACCTAGATAATAATGATTTTATAATACATGATCTTAATTTAGTAGCTTCATTAAGCTAGGTAAAAGAAAGATCACTGCAAAACTACAACTCCCATCATTAAAGACTATACTGGAAAATACTGGGCTTTGCATAATCATACTGGAAATGGTAGAAACCATTGGACTAGAATAGTAGAAATAGTAAACTTTTGGCAATTTTATTTATGCTGGCTCAGGACAAGTGATAAAATATTATAATAAAAAAGGGATAAAGATTTTTGACACTGTAAAGCCTCATCAATCAATAATAAGTGATTTGGGGGATATTGGCAGCAGGGTGGTAAGTTTTGAACCTCAGTAGATATATTTGTAATGGGCCAAAGCAAATTAATAGTAATTTAATGCTATTAATTATTAGTGTCATGAAGAGTTTTGATAATAATTAGATTGGCTTAAAACCCAGGGTGAATGACCACCCAGAACACCAGCTCATATACCATTGGTATAGCCATCCATATTGATGGATGAAATAGTAGGAAAGCAGCTTTATGCAACATCCAGAGATTTCCAAAAATTGGCAATCAATGATGCAGACTGTCCAGCAGACTGTAAGCTTCACAAACAAAATCTGATTCTTTTAGGGATCTTTTTTTATTGGAACTTTAGAGGGTAAAAGGGGAAAAATAGAGCAACAGAAGAATCTGTTTGAGGCTAACTGCCTTACAAGCTCATAAATAGCTTGGGGAACTGAATGATTGCATTCATTGTAAGGAACAATTTTGCAATCTATTTACATTAGATCAACATAATAAAACTCTTATGATGCCATATTCATCCTGGCCTGATCAGCTGAAACAAGCGCAAATTATGTCTCCAATATTTCCCTTCTGACGCGCTTTGCTTGGTGGATCGGCAACACTTTGTCTGGCAAGTGACTGGGTTTACCCATGGCCAGGCCACATATGGTTACTTTGAGCCAGGAAGGAGTTTGTTGCACATGTACCTATCATGGATGGGCTCACAATTACTTGTGATGAAGGGGCACAGTAATCAGTTAATTTTTAATCCTGAAACAAATTCACTTTATTTTCAGCGGATTCTAGCTTAATTATATCAGTGGAACCCAAACTACTAATGAAAAACTTTTGAGGGGAAGAATTGCTGCCAAACCTATGCAGGTGATGGCCCCTGGTTGCCGCCACTTCCCCACACACACCATATATTTTCTGCATCAGCTCATGGGTGGGTGGCTTGGGGGAAAATGACATGATTCTCAAGGGATATGCTGTCACCCACCTCTCATCTACCACATGGGCTAAATCACCCAGGGTGACAAGAGGTATGGCTACTGGATTTCTTTCATTATTAGTACAAAACAGGAATATCTCCCATTTAAGCCACAGGGGTTGCTTCACAAAACTAACATTACCTTTCCCTTTTTGAGTTTAAGGGAGTACCATATCCAGGAACTTAGGCCTGTACAACATTTTGCGCGCCATTGGGAGCTTTATTGCCAAGATGGAGGCAATCTACTGAGGAGGGTGGGGATCACCGAGGTGTGCAACATGGAAGGCCCCCACCAACTTTCAGCAATTTGAACAATTGCAGGAAGTAACCCATCTGATTTAATATGAGATTTTTCCCTTCAAAGCCACAAATTACTGCACCAAGAGATGTGAATGACAGGATGCCAAAGTAGCCTTCACCTCTGCCTCTACAAAGTCTTCAATCACCACTGGCTTAGAACCATGTGCAGAATTACTTTGAATATTGACAACTGGGAAGCATGGAAAATGGGATGCTGTTTCCAATGAGCGGGAAGAGCCAAAAAAATTCACTAAAACCCAAATCCTCCTTAGCCACATGAGGAACCAAGCACTAATTGTGAACTTCTATGAGAGCACCTTATTATGCAGATAGCGTGTATCAATCATGACTAATGAACCTACCATGATTTCATGGGCGAGGAATTGTTTCTGGTATGAAAACCACTTGTAATTGCTGATGGCTTTGGTCAGGTGCTCCCATACCAAGGATTGCGTGCTCTGAATTTTCTGCGCATGATCTGCCACAGCAGGGACCTCCAGGCAAAGACACAGACCAGGGAGGATGAGGATTATCCCCAATGTGGCCTCATAAGGCAAAAACCCAATAGATTCATGGGAGGCATCATTATATGCAGATTATGCCAACAGAAGGGCATCACTCAGGTATCCTGCACTGCGGTGGCATAACACCAATATAATGTTCTAGGATCTGGTTGACCCACTCCTTTTGCCTATCAGACTGGGGGATGGTATGTGGTGGAACTGCTCACCTTTTTTAAAATATCCAGGAGGGCTATCCAAAAACATGCCGTAAACTTCAGCCCCCAATCATTCATGATCTTATGTGGCAACCCAAACATTGAGAAGAAGCTACATGAAGATTTAGGCTGTTTCTTTGGAGCTAATAGCATATGAACTGGGGGTAAACAAGAAAATTTGGTAAAGTGGTCTACAACTAACATAATTGCATCAAACCCATTAGATCTGGGAAAGCTCAACTTGGAGTTGACAGATACTGAGATCCAAGGACCCTCAGCTTATTGCAAAGGGATGGAGAAGGCCATTCTGACCTAATCTACCAGATTTTTTCCTCATGCACAATATGCAACCAAGGATCCATGATGGGATAACCTTGGAGAATACAGGTCAGTTGTATCTCCACTTCACCAAGTCAAAGCATTTTTTATTATCTGGATGACCCACCGCCTGAGGGTCATGATGAGCCCAAATCACCTCCTCAAAAAGATGGGGCAGAACCCAGATCTAAGATTTGACACAAAATTGTTCTTTATGCTAACAAAAAATGAGTACACTGATGTATCAGAAGCCGCAGCTGGTCAATCAGCTCCAACCATTCCATGCAGGATGTTTCACCCACTAACATCTGAGGGACCAATGGAATCTCTGGACCCCACTCTAACACCAAAATTATGGGAGGAATAATGGCTAGAATCTGGAGTGGCAGAACTACTGTGGTGAGCTCCTGTCCTTACTCCTCCAACAGACACAAATATGGGGTTCAGCTCAAAGAGTTTAAGAAGACATTTAAGGAACCATTGACAAGTTCATATTTAAAATTGAAACTTCAGAGGTCACAATATGTCCAAGCTGGTGATGTGCTAGCTTCTGCAGTTTCCAAAATACATGAGGGTCTGATGATCCATCCACATGGTCAATTCATGCCACATGCCCTGGTAGAGGTAACGCCAATTCATAAGTGACTATGCCATGGCATCCAACTCCTTATCATAAATGGCACAGGACTGTTTGGACAAAGCAAACTTGCATGAAAAATAAGCGAATGGATGTTCCAATCTATCCTGCTCTTAAAGCAACACTGCCCTCACAGCAGCTGATGATGCTTCTCATTCTATGATGTAAGGCTTAATGGGGTCAGCGTATTTGAAAATGGGTGGTGCCACGAAAACCTCTTTGATGGCGTCAAACGCCAATTGGCATTCCTTCATCCATTGAAACAGAATGTTCTTTCTTATCAAGTGATGCAGTGGCGCGGCCGCTGCAAGAGGCAGGGAAAACTCCATCAAAAGTAAATTGTGCCAAGAAGCTCTGCAACTGCTTCTTAGCGGTGGGAGTGGGACACTTGAGGTTAGCCTTGAGCTTTCTGGGAGAAATTGTGTAACTGTCCTTAGGACAGATTTACTGAGGAAGTTAACCTCATCCCTGATAAAATAGCACTTAGAGTGTTTCACATAGAGATTTTCCTTGTGCAACGCAGCCAGAACTACCTCCAGGTCCTTCTCATGCTGCTTGGGAGCGGGATAATGAACAAGGATATCATTGATATATGCCTCCACATAAGGAACTGAAGATCTCTGAGCACATCATTGATCAATTTCTGGAATGTGGCCAGGCTTTAAAAAGCCAAAAAGCATTAAACAGAACTGAAAGATCCTTCTACTGGTATGAGCCACCGTAAGCCACTCCTGGACTTCTACCACCTAGATCTGGTTGAACGCATTTATGAGATTGAGCTTTGAAAACACCAGGGATTTTTCAATCACCTGTCTAATCGTCTTCTAAAGGGGAAGGGGTAGGGATCATTAACAGTAAAATTATTAAATGCCCATAATCCACACAGGGGCACAACATACCATTGGCCTTCTGAGCAAAAACTATGGGATAAGCTATTGGCAAGGTGACATAAGCACCCAGCCTTTTGTGAGCATGTACATTCAATCACATCTAAGGCCTTGACTTCCTGCTCAGTATAGGGGATCAGGGTACAGTAGATGTTGATTACATTTACTGTCATCCGGAATTCAAAATCATACTTAAAGTGGGAGGAAGATGGTTGGCTTTTTCATATCAAAAATATCCTGGAGCCGTGCAAAACTAGAAGGCAAATTCACCAGCAGCTCTATGGGAGAAGGAGTTGAAACAATTGACAAGCCGCTCCAGCAGGGAAAGGCATCAATAAGCAGAAATTTGCCATACACATGCAGATTAACAAGCAACAAAAATTTTGGGCTCCAGGTCAATACTCACCTGTTGCATTGCCACCATTCAAATCTAAGGATATTGGGGAACAACAAGTCTAGCACTGTGGTTAACCAATCACAGAAACCATGCCAATGCACTGAGAATGGCATGGGCCATTTCATCACATAATAAGTCATTGAGACCAACAATTCACTCAATACTGAGGACCCAATGTTAAGATCCAGATCCAAATCCTGTGCGACCTGAAAGCTCATAAAGTTTCTGGATGCTCCCACATACATGAGAGTCTCCACAGATACCATATGAGAGCCCAATTGTATCTTCACAGGTAGCAGAAATTACTCCTGATATTGGTTGTTGGCCACCTTGCAATACATAAATGGGTGGTAAGGGTATTTGCCTGACCATCCCCTGGGTCACACTCAGGAGAAGAACTGTGGTACTAGCTACATGAGCCACCTCCACCTCCAGTGGCTGTCCAGTAGTCAACAAAGGCACTAATAGAATGACAAACATTGGCTCCCCAGAGCATCTGCATCAATTTCTCAGATACTCTCACATGAGCACAGAACTTAGGTGTTGGGGAGGCAGGAAAGCAGCACCTGGACAAATAATACCTCCACGCTTGCAAACTGTCAAAGCTGGTCAGGTCATGAATAGCCATAGGGACACAACACTTCCACACAAAGTACAGCAGAAAACCTCATTGCTGTCCAGGTTAGTAGATACTCCTCAACTGGGGTGGAAAACCTTTGATCAAAAGAATGGGTTGTCTGTTTGTGACACAAAACCAAAGCATCACCACTTTACCAAGAAGGATGATGAAGTACCAAAACTGGGGTCGCTCCATTATGTCATGGAGCATGCTGTTAATAATAAGACTGGCCTGGAACCCATGGCGAGTGACCACTCAGAACGTCAGTCAGAATACCTTCAGTACAGCCACCATATTGATGGATGAAATAGTAGGAAGGCAGCCGTGAGCTCCAGCCAGAAATCTTCCAAAATTGGCAATGATAGTTGCAAAATGTCCGTTGGACTGCTAAGTTTTATAAAATTTTATTCTTTTTAAGGATCTTTTTTATGGAACTTTAAAGGGTAAAAGGGAAAAATGGAGCAAAAGCATAACTTTCAGGGATTCATTGTCTTACAAGCTCACAAATAACCTGGGAAACTGAATGATAGCATTTACTTTTTGAAATAATTTACAATTCAATATGTTAGATTAACATCCTATAATCTTATGATGCTGGATTTCTTGGCCTGGCTTGCTGACTCACGCTCAAATTTTGCCACCAACTTTTGCTCACAACATGATTTCGCTTAGTGGATTGGCTTCGCTTAGTCCAGTGGGAAAATGGGTGCGCCCATGGTCAGGCCACATATGGCTGGTCCCATTGAATCAGGAGGGGTTTGCTGTGCCCATATTTATCAGTGATGAGCTCAGAATTACTGTCAATGAAGGGACATGACAGTTGGGAATTCACAATACTGAAACTAATTCACTCAATTTACTTTTGGAAGATTCCACTTGAATTATAATCACAGAACTTAAACGGATCAGAGACAACCTTTTAAGGCAAAAATTGCTTCCAACCCTCTGCTAGTGATGGCCCCTTGCCGGCGCCACTTCCACACACACCCAGGATTTATGTACCAGCTTCTGAGTGGTTGGCATGGAGGAAAACGACGTTATCTTCAAGTGATAATCCATCATTACCTCTCATCTAACACATGGCTAAATCACCCAGGGTGACAATAGGGACGGCTTCTGGCTTTCCCCATCCTAGTATGAAATAAGGACACAAAATTAAGCTATGTGGGTTGCTACCTAAAACTTACAAATAGCTACATAAAAAAATTGGCCGTGGAGGTAAGATAATTCGCTGTAACTTAAACAGAAGATTAACATTGGCATCAAGGCAATACGTCAAAAATAAATACAACAGATTAACATTGGCAACAAAGCCTGAGGAATTAAATCATTTTTCTAAAAGTTAATATCCAAGTAAAATATAAATAAGCTGAGAAATTGAATGGTTGGTTAAGCAAAATCAACTTTCCCCCTTTTGACCAAACATTTAAGCACAAAATGAGTGAGGGTCAGTGGGTAACTAGTAGAAGGACCTATTAATCCGGGTAACACATAAACAAAAGAAATATGTGATACTTCTTGATGTGAACTGGGTAATTGTGGGTGTTCTCCAAAAAAATCTTCAATTTTGCCTTGGTGTGGATGGAGAGCAGCAGAGGCGCAATGAAATCCATATTGATCTGTGGATTGGTGGAAGAATCATACCACAAAGCACATTGGAGATTAACTAAATACGGTCTTTTCTAATGAGGGGCCGGCAATCTGGTTCAATAGCATACTTTTGTCCCTTTGCATTGGGGAGTGCCAATTAATTAAAAATACTGAGGTAAATTTAAGGTTCTTCAGCCACCTTTATGATATTCAATGGAATAAATTCCTTAATCAACTCAACATTCACAGTTAAGAGAGGTTGAGATTTGGGCTCTAGCTGGGTGGTAGATTCAACATTTGTCAGCACAGGAAGCCATGTGGGCACAGTATACACATTGTAAACTAGTATATGGTACAAACCTGATGAAGAATCTGTAATTTTTCTGAGTCAATTTGATTGTAAGAACCACTCATTGTGGCCTCATCTAGAATTGGTAAACAACTGCAGTTGAGGCATCATAATGCTTGTTAACTGCAGCCACCAAGCCACGTTCATACTTTGGGGTTTCCAAGTAGAATACAATGGAAATTGTTTTTACTTAACTGAGGCAAGTCGACCAGGGAACGAGCAATACCAAAAAAATATAGGGAGAGGGGAAGACGAAGTGGAACTGTATTAGACACCCCATAGTAAACAAGCTACCCCTGTTGCCAGCTGGTACTTACAGGTGTGGGGGAGTGTTGGGTACTCTAATCCGAGGAGGTTTCCACTGTTATGGAGCAGGTGTGTAGGAAGGGGTCCAAGTGTAGAAACCATACTAGGAACCATGACTCTACAAGCCTTTGCTGCTTCAGCTTCATGTATCCATAAAGCCAGGCTTGGAAGTGTTCCAGTAGGTGGACGTGGAATCTATTGATTGTCCCACGGATGGTTGGTATGGTACCCCTGAATGCATCCAAAGCAATGATGTGGATTGTACACATTGCAATGGCTACTTTCAGGGAGCGGAGGGTAGGTGGTATTGGGGATTCAATCTGGAGCGCGAGGAGGCTCCTTGAGATGAAAAGTTCCTGATTATTCTGGATTCTGAGCAGGCGCGCAACTTCCCGCCATATGACTCTTGATGGGGGACATGCTTTGAGGCGGTGGTGTAGGGTTCCTTCCCCTCCACACACTGTGCACACCGCATGGAGAGAGTTGGTGTGATCTGCGGTCCTGTACGTTCTTCTAAGGCAGCGCCATGTGTTAGCTCTTACCCTTGGCTGAAGGAGCGGATGGTGTGTCAGCCTCCATATTGCCTTCTTCTGTGTGAGGTCATATGGGTTGTCTTGAGCGTCCATGTAGTCTATTCTTGCTATGTCCGGGGTCCAATCATTATTGTACCTCTGGGAGTTGTCCTCTGGGTTCTTTAGTGTAAAGTGGGCTCTGGGTCTGCCCCTCCCCTGACTAGTGCCTATGATAGTGATGGTCCACCCCATGTGTCAAATGGTGCAGAGGAGTTGTTTGAAGTGTGGGGGAGTTCTGTGAGGGCCCACTGCGGTGAGGTGATTTGTGAGGTATGTGAGCAGGCTGGATGGGTTGTGTGGGTTGGGTAGTTTTAGCGCCTGTGCAAAGCTGGCCCTCGCCGCTCTAAACCAGTGTTGTTGCGGGAGGTCTGGGGCAAGGACTTCCTTTATCCAGGTCCCAGTAATTAGTTGGCATGGACCTAGAAGTTCATTAGGCCAATGCCTCCACTGGAGCATGGTCCAAAGAGTGTTTCCACCCTTACCGGTGGCTGGGTCCCAGGCCACAGCCAGTCCTGGATGAGTATGCAGATTGAGGACATGAAGGCTGGTGAGAAGGATATTGCATGTGCGGGAAACCACAGCATTGGGAGGATGAGTGAGTTGGCAACTGTTACTCACCCTGTTAGTCCTGGGGATCTTCCCTTAGGGGAGGCGAATCAGTTGGGCATCCGCTGTAGTAGGTTGTTTTCCATTGTTTCGTTGGCGTACCCTACTGTTTCCAGACATACCCCTAGGTGGCGGACAGGGTTGGTTGAAGGAGGTGATGAAAAGGGTAGGATGAGTGGGTTGTTCCTTTGTGGGGGGCTGTGAGGTTTGGGTGTTGTATCTCAGTTGTTGGTGTACTTGCCTAGAAGAATTATTTCCGTTTTCCTTTTGTTGAGTGATGCGTTGCTCACAATGGAATACTCCTCCATGGTGCGTTCCAGTTGGCAAGCATCATTATTGTTAGCTATACCTGTTATGTAGTCATCCGCAAAGGCTAGTATCTTGACTGGTGGCTGGCCTTGTGCGATTATGCCCATGAGGCGTGAGTCAGCAATGCAAAGGAGTGGATCAAAGCTGAAGTTGTACAGAAGTGGGCTGAGGGGGTCCCCTTATTTGAGCCCTCTGCGTGGTGTGATCTTGTTGGTTAGAAAGCCTTGCCCGCATACAGCCATGGATGCTGATTCTATGAGTAGCATCGCCCAGTTTATGAATCTGGGTGGGAGATTGAAGGCGCTCAGGCATTCCTTCAGGTACTGCCAACTAACGCGGTCATATGACTTCTCCTGGTCTAGGAATACCAGGGCTCCAGATGCTTTGGATAGGCATATGTTGGCAACTGAGTGTATATTGGTCCAGATTGAGCGCCCTGGTATGAGCCCAAATGGATTAAGTGACAGGATATTGGAGGCTATTGTGCCTAATCTGGATGCTAAATTTTTTTCAAGTAGCTTTGTATCATTGTTAGAGAGTGCTATTAAGCGCCAGTTGGCCAGGTCCAATTTGTCATCCTTTTTGTACAGGGTTATGACATAGGAGTCCTGGCCGCCAGGTAGGAGACGTGTCTTCATCAGGCATTGGTTCATGGATGCTAGAAGGAGGGGGGCGATTTTCTTGAAGTATTTCTTATAAAATTCATAGGGTATTCCATATGGTCCTGGGCATTTCCTATAAGGTGCACCGCGGACTGTGTTCCAGAGTTCCTCCTTTGTTATTACATTTAGGAGGTTGTTGTCTGGCGGTGTGCTTTGTATTCCTGCAGTTTTTATAATTTTTTTTTTTTTTTGGGGGTCTGTTGGGGTGTCACGATATAGTTCAGTGTAATAACAGTGTACTTCCGCCTTGACCTCCGTTAGGTAAGTTGCCACAGTGCCATCAACTTTGTGGACCTGTGTGCACAAGGGCTGGTTGCCGCAAGAGTGGAATTGACAAAAAAGTACATTGAGCAGGTTTTTCCTTCTTTTATGAACTTACTTTTTCTTGGTACCTTGATTCTGTGCTGGTGTTTATGAGAGCATTTAGGCGGGCTGATATTTCCGCCCATTTGTTGCCCCAATTGGGGCTGTAGCCAGAGTTCAGGACATTGAGCTTGAGGTGGTCCAGCTTCGTCAAGGTGCGCCAAATTGTGACTATGTCAGCAGTGTACTTGCACGAGGCGATGTGACAAGTTATATATATTAATTTGGATTTGAAATTTTTCCAGGTTTTGAAGGGATCTAATATGAGCGGGGATGTAAATTCTGTGTTTGTGGCCTCATGTTTGACCTGTCAGATAATTTGGGAAAATTTATGTTTTCCAGGTGTAGCTTCCTACAAGTTGACGCTTGTGTGGGAGTTTGGGTGGTGAGAGCTGCACCATGACAATTCAGTGGTCAGAAAAATTGATTTTATTTTTTGTGAATTTGAAAATGTTCCAGCGGTGTATTTTTAGTGCGAGGATGAAGTTGATGCAGCTCATTGATGTGAGCGTTCCCTCACATATGTTGGGGCGGGTCATGTTGGGAAGGAGTGGTGACACAGGGGGGTCATGTAGGCTTAAGGATGCCTTCATTGCGTGGAACTTAATGTGTCCTGGTGGGTATCCCCTGGTACTAGGCCATCGTCTGTGTTGGAGTTATCCCAGCAGTTGAAGTCACCCATTAGAATAGTATCAGGTGGGAGGGTGAGTGTTAGGATGGCTTAAGGAATTGTTTCCTCTTGGCTGCGGTGCATGGTTCATAGATACTTTCTATCAAAATTTTTTCCTCTTGGTTTATGACCGTTGTAACCATAATTCAGCTGTGCAGATATGAGGAGGAGTTTGTGATTTTTAGTTTTTATTATTTCTTAGGACCACCCCACAGTGTGTCATCCAAACCAATAGGGATGGTGAGATCCTGGCTGACCAGGATCTTTCTTACCCCTGTGGACAGTGTGTTTCTTGGATGGCCAAGATATCTACAGGGGATTTCGCAGGTGGTCCAGATTTTGGCTTGGGATGTGTAAGCCCTGGCTCCTACGATGTTTAGCATCCCTATTGTTACTGAGGTGCCCGTGGCGCCTCAGGAGCAGTTTTGAGGGCCGTCTGGCCCACACCCAAAGCTCTTGTTACTGGTCCTGCTTCATGTCATAGGACTAGTATATTCTGTGGCATCGTCTGATTCCATACCTTGCATTGATTCTTGCGAAATTGCGGTTTTTTGAAATTGCGGCATATTCTTCCACTTGCAACCCTTGGTTAATTTGTGCGGTGCACTGATTTTTTCTGTGGTTTTGGGGTGAACTTTTGTAGGATTGGGTCCCACTTTTCCGCCCATATTGGAGCCTAATTGCTCTGTTGATTTTGCATGATTGATGTCTTTTAGTAATTCAGTTGGATTGTTGAGAAAATTTTCCTTTTGGGCGTATTGCTCTGATTGGGTGACTCGGATAATTTCCTCCATGTCCTCCTCAGCTTGGGCAGTCTGTTCTGATTGGTTGTCTCGGCTGATTTCCTCAATGTCTTCCTGATTTTTGTCAGGGTCAATGGCAGAGGCCATGAATGCTGCCACCTTGGCCACTTCCCGCTTGCAGGCCTTTTGCAGCATTTTGCGTGCTTAGGGTGTTACTGGGGTCTATGATGAGGTAGTGCCCATCCTCTCACCATTAGAATGCGTGGTTGGCATCTACCATTTTGCCAAATTCTATGTCATTTTCATCCATGGCGTCATCACAGAATTATGGGGCCATGATGACCTCCTTCAGTGGGCATGCATGCTCCTTGTGTCCTCGTGCAGTGCAGTGGTTGCAGATTGGCGGTGCACATTCTGGTGTGACAAAGAATGGTTCTGACACCTTCCAATCTGAAAGGTGAAATTGTGCTACATGAGGGATTCTTGTAAGATCCTCAGCCACCTCAGGGACTGGGTGGATTACAGCGATTGCCTTTCCTGTGCACAGGTTCAGCTTCAATTTTTATCTTTATAATTCTAATTGTTTAATACCTCCGTAGTGTTTGAGTCTGACTCAGAGCTCCTCCTCAATTTGCTTACAGGGGAGGTTAGTGGGTATTGAGTCAAAGGAGATGAAAAAAGTGTTTGCTTTGTTTCATCTGGTGTGCATGGTGCGCACAATTTGTTTGCCTTTGGGGAGGGCAGCTTTGACACATACTTTTGCAGTGGCATATGCATCTTCTTTAGTCTCAAAGCCTAAATCAACTCAGCTGCATGGGACCGTTTTCATGTTTATGTACACTGCATAGGGGAAAAGGGAGGCATGAGCCTCGCACACTTTTTCCTACAAAGTTGGTGACTCAACCCCTAGGTAGAGTCAGAGCCCATGCTCTACCTTTGAAAGGGGTTGGTTGTACTGGATTTTCATGTACTGGTTTTGTTTCATGGTAGACTCCACAAACTTGGGAGGTGGTTCAGTTTGTGGTTTCTTGGTGGCATTGGTTCCTGGTCCCCCTCCAGGGCGCTTCTTGCCCTTTGGCGCACCGTTTTTCCCATTACCTGTTACAGCTTTCTCCCAGTTCAATTGAGATTTGTTGTAAATGCCTGTCTTTCCTGTGTGATTATCAAAAATTGCTGTTTAAATCAAATTGTAGTAACTTAATGTTATCATTATGAGAAAGAAAAGCAACAATGGAAATTGGTATCCCCCTAAAATCAAGATATAATTTTCAAAGTTAGAGTTAAGTCCTTGCTTCCTCATAAAAGAGTCATTGATAAGTAACTTGTAGTTTCATGAGGTAAAACAATGGCCAGAGCAGACATCTATTGTAATTAAACCACAGAAGCAAGAAGCTATACGATTCCTGGTGAGGTAGTGGCACTAGTTCCTGAGGTGCCATACTGTTTGTGATGGCAATATTGGGTACAGTTTTAAGTTTCTTCAAAAGCGTTGAAGAAACTATGTTGATGGGAGCCTTTCTGTCCATGATTGTCCGCACTGGTGTGCTATAACACTTATATCAACATAATTACATTTGTCATGATTATTTGCAACAGTAAGCGTATGAACATCAAGAGTATCTGTTGGAATCAGATGATCTAATAAGTCATTATTCAACTGTGATCGCGGAGGCTTAGTGAATTTTTTTCTAAAATTATATTGGAAATTCCACTGATGGGGCAGGGTTATGTTTTGGTTAGATCATTAAATGGGATGTTAAATTTTAGCGGCTGAAGAATATACCTTTTCTACTTCACCAGATTTTTTCCCAAATCTTTGTCAAGGATCAAAATCAATAAATGAATACTCAACTCTTTCTTAGAAGGTTTTTATTAGAAGCGCCAAATGTAAGGACGCAGCAATAGAAAAAATTTACCATATTTGGTAATGGTAGTATTGAAACTCAATATGGGGAGCATAGCCCAATACAATTCCTTATGAGCATCAAAGGCATGATAGAAAGCAATCTGAGCGGCATAATGACTCAGAACCTTAGCCCCTTACAATACTTGAGTCTCATATTCAAACCAATTGGCAAAGGCCAAAAGTTTCTTCACTAAGTTTAAAGTCAATAATAGAAAAGTAGTTTTTGTCCTATCATTAGTTCCACACACCAAACTCATCAATAATAATGTTCATGGTGTTAAGGTAAGACATAAAAGCTCAGTTATTTTTGGCAATACTAAATACTGATACTATGGTCCATGTAAGAAGATTGTCTATAACTCTCCTGTTTACAGCGTGGTAGTGCTTAGTGCACAGAACCAACTCTAGGGAACTAGTCACTAGTATAAATGTTATTAGAGCCCAACAGAGAGTGCATGAGCAAGAATAACTTTGGTAAAGAAGGGATTTTAATGGAAGAATCAACCAAAAGGGAGACACATGAGGCTCGGAGGGGTAATGTATGGATGCCCTAGGCTGAAGGGAACTTGGGTGACCCAATGATGCATGAGCAGATAAAATTAAGGAAGATAAAAATAAATGGTTAATGTTGCACGAGACCTCCTTGAAGAGGTCCACGAACAGGATTACCCAAGATAACATAAATTAAAATGGTGTACTAGCGAAGGGTTTATTACTAGGGAGAAATCAACCAATAGAAAAGATTGATCTTGACATGAGGAATTTAAGGGATTTTGGGCAAAAAATCAATTGAGGGAAGCGGGTCTAAGCTGAGGCGCACCAATAGGCGCATGCTTCCATTGGGCAAGACACTGTATTTAAAATTCAACTGAACTCGGGTAATTGATTGTAAAAGTGGCCTGCCAAGCTTGAAAGTTTGAAAACTGAATGGGTTTTGAGACCCCATTCACCTAAAACTGAAGCAAACTTTTTTATTTATTAAAAAGCTGGTTCATTTTAATGCACCTGCTATTATGCAGGGATGAACTTCTATAGCATCCCTGAAACCAACCTAGACATACCTCAACTTCACACAGCGTAGATCCAAGGTATAATTGAGATCATGGAGGCCAACCAATTTCACCTTAATGCCTCCTGATATGTAGCTTTGTCCCTTGGATTTGTCCCCATGATTATGTCATTTTACAACCATGACATTACCCTCTCCTCTTTTTTGGGACTCCACCCCCCCTCCAGAGGCTTGTGCCAGGGAAAAGTTCTTGTGGGCTAAGGCCAACTTAATTGTGGCAACGGTTTGTTTTGGTTGAGAGTCAGCGGCCTGGGGAAAACGCTTGTGGAAAACCTCAATCAGATCTTGAGCGTGTACACAGTCACGCACTGGTACCCACCTGTTTTCTGCAGCGTCAAATCCCTTCAAGATACCAGGTACTCAGGCCTTCTTTTAAAACTGCGTGAGGCTACTATTTCATCCACTTCCCACTATGGCGCCCCATCCACGAGGTAAGCCTCAGGAGTCTCTGGTGGGGAGCCCTCAAACAATGTCAATTTGCTCTCATGAAAGACGGAAAAGATCTGAAATAAAGAGGGAAGATCTAACTGGTATGAGGCGTGGCCCATCTTTCTAACAACATGGTAAGGGACAGTCCTCTTTGGACCCAGCTTCTTGCATGGCTGCTTGATAGGGATGTTCCAAGCATCAAGCATCATAAGATCCCCTTCTTTGTACGCTGGACCAACTTGTCGCTTAACATCAGCGTTCTCCAAACACACTTGCATTGCCGCCTCCAAACTTGTGGAAACCCCCTAGTGTACTTTCTTAATAGTCTTGGAAAAGTCCACCGCCACTTCAACTTTAGACCCACAGCTGGGCTCCATGTTAAAGGCAGGGTTAAAAACATGGTTGAAAAAAATGGGGAACAACCAATAAAAGAATGCAAAGTGTTGTTGTAGCTAAACTGGACCATAGGAAGTTGAGAAACCCAATCTGAATGATCTGCGGCAGTTTAACACCGCAGGAGCTGTTCCAAGCACTGGTTCACTCATTCAGTCTGCCATCTGATTGGGGGTAATAGGTAGTTGAACGGCAGGGGATAATCTGAAGAGTTCACACTACTCTTCTAAAAGATGGAGTTAAACTGAGGTCCCCAATCACTAATAATTTCTTGGGGAACCCCATGAAGTGCAAACAAATGAGTGACGAAGAGCCTAGCCATCTCAGCCGCAGTTATTGTTGTTTTGCAAGGAATAAAGTAGGTGAACTTCGTAAAATGGTCTACCACCACCATGATGGCATCATAAACATCAGAAACAGGTATTTCCACAATAAAATCCACTAATAGGGAAGTCCAGGACTCTTCAGCCTTTTGGACTGGTACTAACAAACCCGATAATGGTTGACAACTTGGTTTCATTTTATTGCAGATCAGGCACTCTCTACAATACCATCCCACCTGAGCAGGTAAGCCTTTCCAATTGCAGGTGAGTCAAATTAACTCAAGGTCTTTGCTTTTCCAGGATGACTAACGGTGATTCCATCATGATTGTCCTGGATGACTTCCAGGCAAAGTGGTCCATGTCATGTGAACATGACATAATAGTGGGGACCAACCCCAAAGACAAGGCTGGGCGCCAGGAGGCCCAGAGGGTGAAGTTGTAGGCCCTTCCTGACCTGAGGCACACCCTGGACTAACTCTGGGTTCAGGAAAAATATGCTCAGGTTGGGACCAGTGGTGTGCCAAACGCCCAGCCCCTGGTGACAAGCCAGGCTTTAAAACAAACAATATACCAGATGAATGCAGATGGTTTGATTCATTTTATCAAGGAGCATGGTTTTGAAACCCATTCCATTTTCGAAATAATGCACTCAGGTTAGATTAAACTTCAATCAATTACTTGAGTGAAGTTGATTTTGGCCTATTCAACCAACTCAGATGGCAGTGTCGCCCTATTGGTGAGTTGGTGCTTGGGCTCACTGTGGCATAACCCCTAATTCCCCCGCTCGAGCTTAAATTCATTTTCCTGACCAACATTCCTTGTTGGTTGACTTCCCAAATAAACCTATACCCCATTTAAGTTATTTTTAATTTTATGATATTCTGAACGCTCCTGTGTACAAACCTCTTTGAGGAGGTCTTGTGCTCCATTACACTTGCCATTGCAAGTACCATGAAGCTCTCCCCTTGTGCACCATTTGATTGCCCAGGATCCCTCCAACCTGGGCCGCTTAGCCCCATCCTATATGTGCACCGCGTCGTCCTTATATAGGTTTTTATTATAAAATTCACAATTGTATGCCTAAGTGGTTATTGCTCCAGCACCCTCTGCTGGGCTCTAATCATGTTGGCACTAATGGCTAGTTCCCTGGCGTTGGCCTGGTGCACCACACACTGCCACACTGGGAATGGGAGAGTTATAGACACTCTTCTTACATTAGTTGACCATTCATTTTTCTTATGTGCACAAATTATTTCTGTGTGGAACTTTTCCATTTTGGAAACAGTGGCCATCAGCTGTGGGCTCCAACTGGCATTAGCTGTACCACTGTTTTCTCTTTTTCCTGAAGGTTGGAGCAACTCGGCGTTATTTTGGTTGCCTCCAACGAAAAGTATCCACCCTTTGTGTTCATACCTGGTAGATTTGGACACTTCGATGTCCCAAAGTCATGATTCCCTCGACTTTCCACCAAATTTATTAAAATTCATTCCAATAAATGAATTTTCCCTCATAGAATGTTCAGATGATGCTGGCAGAATTGGCGCAGATGGGACTGGGGGTGTTGGCTGTGGATAATGTTGTGCATTTCATCGCAGTTCCAAGGATAGGGTTGTTTGCATCTAAAAAAAGTATTTTATAACAAAACCCTGGAATCTATCTCTGAACCGTTTATTTGTTCATATGGCTTGGATGAGGACCCTATTACGGTGTATCAGATTACCCCTAAGAACTCACAGTTGACCTCTACAATGATCCAGTGCACTCAGGAGGTGGAGAAGGAACTTCGTTTAAAATATAATCAAGTATATTCACCTTCAGAAGGCATGGTGGGGTATGTGGCCTCAGTATTAAGAGTGGCCAAATATCCACCCCTTTTTTGATTCCAACACCAAATCTGTTTGCATGCTTGAGCCAGATGATGAAATTTTTGGTGAAGTGTTGGCATTGTCTTCCATAAACAAAGACCATTCTGAATATTTTTTTGTTGACTGACACCCTCTCCTCTCCTTTAGGGAAGCTCGCCACTACTATTTTTGTGGATACTGGCGCCTTGAGAATTATATGGACCAGTACTTAACCAATTACCTTGGTATAAGTTACTTGCCAGGTGATGTGGTTAGGGGAGGGGCGTCTCAAGGTATTCCCACTCTGAAGATCATTGGGACAGTGGACTATCAGGTTGACAAGTACCACTTGTCTGATCAATTCAGTGTGATCAAAAACCTCCTGTTCCCTATCATTTTGGGTGTGTAGTGGTGGCGGAAGTTTGACGTAAGAACTAGCCTGAAGGAGAATACCTTGTCCCTCACCATGAATAATGGTCGCACATTTGTTGTGCCTTCGTCAGAAGAAAACGCCCCAGGCAAATTGCCCCATTGGCCCCACCGTCTCCCTTATCACCTTGCCTCAATGCAGAAGCCCTCAGTGGAAATTCCTATACCTTCTTTCTTGGAGGGTTTGGAATCCTCTTTAGATGCAGCATCTGCCAACGCACTCCCAGAGCACTCTGAGTTTGATTGTGACTTCAAGCTCACGTTGGATCTGGTGCGTATCTCTTCCCCTATTTACCCATTGGCTGTCCGGGAGGAGGAGGCGTTGGATGTGTGGGTAAAAGAACAGTTAGCCAAGGGTGCGATTTTTCAGCGTACCTCCCCTGTATGCTCCCCCTACTCTTTGTGGAGAAGTCTGATGGTACCTTACGCCCCTGCGTAGACCATGGTAACCTTAACAACGTTACTGTACCAGACCTTCATCTCATCCCTTTGGATTCCCAGATTGCACGCTATGTGGAGAAGGCGAAGGTCTTCTACAAGCTGGATTGCCTCAACGCGTTCAATCAGATCCAGATTAAAAAGGGACAAGAGTGGTTGACCGCATTCCATACCAGAAAAGAGATCTTCCAGTTTCAGATCATGCTTTTTGGGCTTAAGAATGCCCCTGCTATCTTTTAACGCCGCATTGATGCAGCGTTGGGGGACCTGTTAGGGGTATGTGCGGTCGCCTACATGGATGATATACTGTCTTTTCACCTGATCAGGAGTCCCATGCAGTTCACATTTGGCAAGTGGTGGAGCAGTTAAAGGCAGCCAGCCTTACGTTAAAAATATCAAAGTGTGAGATCTTTAAGTCACAGGTCACGTTTCTGGGCAACGTCATGTTCTACCAAGGACACATGATAACTCCAGACAAGGAGAAGGCGATTTGTGAGCGGCCTACCCCCACCTCAGTTAAGGAATTAAGGAGCTTTTTGGGGACATGTACGTTCCTCAAGAAGTTCACTCCCAATCTGTCTGAGGTGGCGGCTCCCCTATACAAGGCTAGTGGTGCCAAGGTGCTTCAGTGGTCCCCTACGTTGGAGATTGCTTTCCAAGCAGTGAAGTGCACCCTGTTGTCCACGACTGTTCTTTGCCATGATGACCCTTCAAAGGAGTTCATTGTGTCAACTGATGCCTCCAACTTCGCCATAGCGGCCGCCTTGTTACAAGTAGGCGAAGATGTGATAGAGCATCCAGTGGGATATTTTCTAGGAGAGATGTCTTTGCCAAAGTTGAATTACGCCATTTATGACAAGGAGTTACTAGCAGTGGTGGAGGCGCTGACATATTGGCGTCACCACTTGCATGGCTATACCCAACCATTCCGCATATGTACAGACCACTGTGCCTTGCTGTACTACCGCGCGCCTCATTTCCTAACCCCACAGCAGACCCGTTGGCATGAGACCCTTGCCCAATTTGCATTAACGTATGAGTTCACCAAGGGTAATGATAATGGTTTGGCGGATACTTTGAGCCGCAACCCTGCTTTAGCCCCTGACCCCAAGGAGGTAGAGGTGCACAACACCCAGGTTATGATCCCTCCAAGTAAAATTCTGTCGCTACTTCCCTCTCCCCTGGCTAACGGGCCAGCGCTTGCACCTCTGGATAACGCGGAGGTTATATGGTATGTTCAGAAAGGTCGTTCCCTCATCCTCAGTTGGGCGAATATGCCATGGTACTTGCAAAGAGCGCATCAAATCAAGAGGATCTATTCAGGGGATATCATGTAAAGGATGAGATGGTGTGGTTCCAGGGACGCCTTTGGGTACCTGCTGGACCACTGCGCCGGTAAATCATTAGGGACTATCATGATGGAATCACCATTGGTCATCTGGAGAAAGCAAAGACCTTGGAGTTGATACGTTACACATACAATTGAAAGGGCTTGCCAGCTCAGGTGGGCGCGTATTGTAAGGAGTGCCTGGTATGCAACCAGATGAAACCCAATTGTCAACCTTTAGCGGGGTTGTTGGTACCAGTCCAAAAGGCTGATGGGCCCTGGACTTCCCTATCAGTGGATTTCATTGTGGAGTTACCAGTCTCAGATGATTATGATGCCATCATGGTAGTGGTGGACCGGTTCACAAAGTTTGCCACTTTATTCCTTGCAGAACCACCATAAAAGCAGCTGAGATGGCTAGGCTCTTCGTCACTCATGTGTTTGCGCTTCATGGGGTTCCCCAAGAAATTATCAGTGAATGGGGCCCTCAGTTTACCTCCATTTTTTAGGAAGAGTTGTGTAAGACTCTTCAGATTCGCCCTTGCCATTCAACTGCCTATCACCCCCAATCAGATGGGCAGACTGAACGAGTTAACCAGTGCTTGGAACAGTTTCTGCGGTGTTATACCGCTGCAGATCATTCAGATTGGGCTTCTCACCTTCCCATGGCCCAGTTTAGCTAAAACAATACCTTGCACTCTTTGATTGGCTGTTCCCCGTTTTTCTCCAGCCATGGCTTTAACCCCGCCTTTAACATTGAGACCAGCTGTGGGTCGAAGGTTGAAGCAGTGGTGGACTTTTCCATGACAATCAAGAAGGTTCACCAGGGGGTATCCACACGCTTGGAGGCGGCTATGCAGGATAAAAGGAGAACGCCGATGGGAAGCGCTGAGTGGGTCCTGCATACAAGGAAGGGGATCTCGTGATGCTTGATGCTTGTAACATCCCAATCAAGCAGCCATTTAAGAAGCTGGGACCAAAGAAGATTGGCTCCTACCGCGTTGTTAGAAAGGTGGGCCATGTCTTATACCAGCTAGATATCCCCCTCATTCTAGATCTTCTCTGTGTTTCATGAGAGCAAACTGACGTTGTTTGAAGGCCCCCCAGAGAGACTCCTGAGGCCTATCTCGTGGATGGGGCTCCAGAGTGAAGGTGGAAAAAATAGTTACCCAACGCCGTGTTAAAAGAAGAATTAAGTATCTGGTATTCTAGGAGGGCTTTGACGCTGCAGAAAACAGTTGGGTTCTGGCGCGTGACTGTGTACATGCTCAAGATCTAATTGACACCTTCCACCAGCGTTTTCCCCAGGCTGCTGGGTCCCAACCTAAACCAACTGTCGCTGCCATGAGGTTGGCCCCTGACCACAAGAACTTTTCCCTGGCGCAAGCCCCTGGAGGGGGTTGAGCCCCGTTGGGAGGAGAGGGTAATGTCATGTGAACATGACATAATAGTGGGGACCAACCCCAAAGACAAGGCTGGGCGCCAGGAGGCCCAGAGGGTGAAGTTGCAGGCCCTTCCTGACCTGAGGCACACCCTGGACCAACTCTGGGTTCAGGTAAAATATGCTCAGGTTGGGACCAGTGGTGTGCCAAACGCCTAGCCCCTGGCGACAAGCCAGGCGTTAAAACGAACAATATACCAAATGAATGCAGATGGTTTGATTCATTTTATCAAGGAGCATAGTTTTGAAACCCGTTCCATTTTTAAAATAATGCACTCAGGTCATATTCAACTTCAATCAATCACTCTAGTAAAGTCAGTTTCAGCCTATTCAACCAACTTGGATGGCAGTGTTGCCCTATTGGTGAGTTGGTACTTGGGCCCACTGAGGCATAACCCCTAATTCCCCTGCTTGAGCTTAAATATGTTTTCCCTGACCAACATTACTTGTTGGTTGACTTCCTAAATAAACCTAAACCCTATTTAAGTTATTTTTAATTTTATGATATTCTGAATGCTCCTGTGCACAAACCTCTTTGAGGAGGTCTCGCGCTCCATTACACTTGCCATTACAAGTACCATGCAGCTCTCCCCTTGTGC
The DNA here is from genome assembly GCA_022478985.1 of Massospora cicadina. Classification (NCBI taxonomy): domain Eukaryota; kingdom Fungi; phylum Entomophthoromycota; class Entomophthoromycetes; order Entomophthorales; family Entomophthoraceae; genus Massospora; species Massospora cicadina. The sequence continues at coordinate 29,789 of JAKSZP010016093.1, read as the reverse complement.
ACCATTTGTCTGCCCAGGATCCCTCCAACCTGGGCCACTTAGCCCCATTTTATATGTGAACCGCATCACCCTTATATGAGTTTTTATTATAAAATTCACAATTGTATGCCTAAGTGGTTATTGCTCCAGCACCCTCTGCTGGGATCTAATCACGTTGGCATTAACGGCTAGTTCCCTGGCATTGGCCTGGTGCACCGCACACTGCCATGCTGGGAATGGGAGAGTTATAGACACTCTCCTTACAGTCCAGCAGGAACCCATAGGCTCCCTGGAACCACACCATCTCATTCTTTACATGATAACCCCTGGTTAGATCCTCCTGATTCAGTGCACTCTTAGCAAGTACCATAGTATATTTGGCCAATAGCAGCTGATAAAGGACTACCTTTCTGAACATACTGCATTCCTCCACATTTTCCAGAGGTGCAAGCGCTGGCATGTTGGCCATATAAGAGGGAAGTTGAGATATAATCTTACCTAGCGGAATTATCAACTGGTTGTTATGAACCTCAATCTTTTTTGGATCAGGAGCCAATGCAGAATTGCTGCTCAAAGCATCCAGCAACCCAATTTCCTTGCCCTTAGTGAACTCATAAGAAAATACAAATAAGGCAAGGGTCTCAAGCCAACAGGTATTCCATAGGTTAAGAAATGAGGAGCGTGGTAGTACAGTAATGACGGTGATCTGTACATACATGGAAAGGTTGTTAAGAGCAATGCAAGTGATGATGCCAATAAGTCAGTGCCTCCACCACTGCTAGTAACTCTTTGTCATAAATAGCATAGTTTAACTCTGGTAGAGACATCTTACTAGAAGAATATTTACCAGATGCTATATTCCATCTTCACCTACTTGTAATAGGGATGTCACTATAGCGAATTTGGAGGCATCAGTAGACACAATGAACTCCTTTGAAGGATCAATATCAGTGATCTTTGTTATATACTGGAGACTCAGGCTTTGACTCAAAGTTACTTATTTGGAGTCTTAAAAGGATAAAACAATAACGTGAATATTGGCTCACAATAAAAAGGATCGATTTATCATTAAAAAGTCTTAATAATTATAGGATTTGTAGTTTTCCTTTTTCGTTTAGATCGTTTCATCTGATGGGAGACTGAATCTCTTCTGATATCAGAGTCGAGATAGACTTGATCAGATGGAATAGATTTGATATGATTTTTATCCTTACAGATTCATTGGAGATCATTGCTGATAATTCAGAAGAGGTTTCATTGATGGGAAGACCAGTCAAAATCCCAACACTTTCCCCCGAGATTCAGTCATGGGGAAGGATGAGATCATAAATATCTGGGATGAATATGATTTATAACTATACCAGTGTCGTTATGAACTATAGAGTACTCTAGACCTTTTCTAAATATTACCCTATAAGGTCCAGACCAATTAGTTTCTAATTTTTTGGTTCTTCCACCAGGATGGGAATGATAATATAAAACATAATCACCAATCCAATACTCATGTAGAATTGGCTTATTTTGATTGCTTTTAAGGGTTTCTTTTTTTGTAGTATCTTTGATGGATTCCATAGCCTGGGCTTGCAAACGTATAATTTCATCAGCTAAATTATGCATGACTAAATCAGCATTTTCAGGAATATTATCATCAAGAATGGCTTGTACACTAACAGGAACAAATGGATCTCTTCCATAGATACACTTAAATGGAGACATTTTTATAATTCTATGGTAGCTATTATGATAGTCCATTAATGCACTAGGCAAATAGACGTTCCACCTTGAAGGGTCAGTTGAAGCCATTTTTCTCAAAATTGCTACTAAGGTTCCATTAACTTGCTCAATGGCTCTATTAGTTGAAGGATTGTAGGGAACTACGAACTTTTGGGTGGTGTTAAACAATTTAGATAATTCCTGTATGAGTTAAGAAGTAAAGTTTGTCCCGTTATCTGACATAAGGATTTTGGGACACCCATGTTGGGTGATAATTTGATGATAGAGGAACATAGCAGTGATTTTAGCTGTAGGAGAGACAACGGAAATGGCTTCAACCCATTTAGTTAAATGGTCAATAGCCATAATAATATATTGATGCCCATGCTACCCCTTTGGTAATGGTCCAACAACATCGATACTTATGACCTCAAAAGCCTTAGTAGGTGAAATTACTTGGTGTTGATAAGTAAGATTAGATGGACTATGACTTTTACAAATGAGACAGGAGTCTAAAGTTTCTTTGATTGTATCGGTCATATTATTCCAATAGTAACGAGATTTTAACCACTCTTGAGTTTTCTTTAGACCCCCATGGCCAATTTGAGTATGTCCTTCCATAGCAGCATTGGATCGAGATTTGGGGTGAAGAAATGGTAACCATTTTGAATTTACTTTTTTATATAGTAATCTATCATTGATCATAGTATCTTTAGTAATTAATTTGAGGTACTTTTGGTCTTCTTCAGGCTCTTTTTTCCATAATTCAGGTTGACCAATTAGTTCATAAACTCTTTCTTCCTTCTTTGTATCTATAGTTAGCACAGGTAACTGAGATAACCCATTGGCATTTTGATGTTTGGAACCAGATCGATGTGTAATTGAAAAATCATAATTTTATAATTGGAGAGCCCATTGAGCTAGCCTACCGTTGGGATCCTTCATATTTTGTAACCATCGCAATGAGGAATGGTCAGTGATAACCAAAAAGTGATTCCCATACAGAAATGGCCAAAAATGCTTTATGGCTAATATTACAGCCAGACACTCCCGTTCTGTTACACTGTAATTCTGTTCAGCTTTTGAGAGGGTTCTGCTATAAAATGCCACCAGGTGGTCAATTTGATCTTCATCATATTGTGATAAGATTGCACCTATGGCAACGTTACTAGCATCAGTATGTAATACAAAAGTTTTATCAAATTGAGGATGTATCAAGACAGGCGAGTTAGTTAAAGTTTTAATGGAGAGAGTTGAAAGATTGATCTTGAGCAGAACCCCACTCAAAAGGTACTCCTTTTTATAATAAATAAAATAATGGTTCGGCCAAATCAGCAAATTTAGGTATAAATTGCTGGTAGTAACCCACCATTCCTAGAAAAACTTGAATATCTCATAAAGACTTTGGAGGAGACATGTTTTTTGATGGCCTCAATTTTATCAGGAAGAGGTTGAATCCCAGTTGAGGAAACCTTATGACCTAAAAAATCCATTTTGTTCTGGAAAAATGAACATTTTGAAGGTTTAAGTTTAAGCAATGAATTTCAAATCTGTTTAAAAACCTCTCATAAATGATTTAAATGCTCCGAAAAAGTTCTTGAGAACACCATAATATCATCTAAATATACCAGAATGCAAGTCATTTTTAAATCGCGGAATATTCCATCCATTGCCTTTGGAAAGTTGCGGGAGCATTACTTAACCCTTGGGGCATTTGGGTTGGCTCATATAACCCTTCGCTTGAGATCAGCACACATTTAGCTCAGTCTTCTGGAGCCAACTCAATTTGCCAATAACTGCTAGCTAAATCCATAGTGGAAAAATATGTGGAACCTGCAAGCAACCAAAGAGAGTCATCAATTATGGGAAGGGGATAACTGTCATGACGAGTTACAGCATTTAATCTTTATAATCCATTACAACTTGATGGGATCCATCTTTCTTCTTCACCAGAGGCAGAGGTGAAGCCCAAGGACTATTTAATGGTTTTAAAATCCCTGCTTCCAACAGTTGATTTAACTCTTTGGTAACTTGGGCCTCTTTGACCTTTGATTTACAATAGGGTTTAGCTTGTATTGGAGGATGATTTCCAGTTTCAACGGTATGGGTTATTCCACTCATCTTACCAAAATCATATGTATGCTTTGCAAATATATCTGAATACTCTTCTAATAGTCGATGAACCGATTCTTCTTGATCTTTGGTTAAGTGATTTCCAATTTTTGGTTCCAAAGTAAGAACATCGACATTAGGTTCTAAACCAAATTCTTGCAGGTTCCCAAACGTCTTAATATCATATATTTGAGTTAGAGGCAACAGTTTAATATAAGCAATAGGAATTTTTTGATCCACAGTCTTCGGCTTATCAGTAAGATTCACAAGTAAAACAGGTAAAGCTCCCAAATAAGCATAATCTAATACCCCAGGACATGGTAAAATTTCCTTAACCAAAGGGTTTGAAACACCCTTAATCTGCAATAGATGACCTTTTGGAATGGAGAAATGTAGAAAGGTGTCAATAATAATCTGGGATTTTGGAGGTATAACAACTGAATTTGGAGAAAAAATGGGCACAACTTCATCAATATCAGCTGTCTTCAGTGGTAAATTAATTTGAGGTCCTTCAATATAGTATTGGATAGTACAAGACCTCTTTTCTCCTTCCAGCAGACAAATGCAACGCTTAGTATTTTGGATCATAGATTTTTCAGACAATAGTAAAGGCACTCTATAGCCTAAAAGAGATAAACTTGATTTGGGAAAATTGATGATCCCATCAAATTCTTTTAAAAACTGGGTTCCCAACAATACATCATAATTTAAATCGTCTAAAACAATGGCAGGTACTGTATAAGTTAACTTCCAAATTTTCAATGGTAGTGATGAGAAGGCCCCAATAGATCGAGTGCTCTGAGGCCCTGCGGTACCATATTCTTCATGATGCAATAAGTCCGGGGTGAGTTTGATTCATTTTGCAACTTTAGATGAGACCACATTCACTGGGGATCCAGTGTCGATAATGGCCTTAACTTTGATTTGATTTACTAAAAGCTCAATCCAAGTGATTAAACTTCCAAACTGAGAAGGTAATGTCAATAAGGAGGACATAACATAAGAGGATTGTTCGTCTTTAATAGATTCTTCAGGAAGACCATCTAGTACTAAAGAAAGATTATTCAGGAAAAGCAAATTGTTCCATTTGATTTATACCAGAGTCATTACCAAGATGATAAATTTTGGTTTTCTTTTTCTCATCAGCTTTTTCTTTAAACAACGATCCTCAGAGTGAAAGAACTGATGACAATAGTTACATTGCATGGGATTAACATTTTCAGAGACTGCGTATACTTTAGGTTGGACTGGCTTTAGATTTCAGAAATTTGAACCCTTTCAGATAGTTGCGAGGGTAGTTCCAGAAAGGCTTCTTTGATGTCCAAAATGCTTCAAAATTCTTCTTCACACTTATAAGATATACCTGTATTTGAATTCTTGAAGAGAATGCAGATACAATGGCTGTAATCATGTCATCCAAGTTTAACCTACTATAGGCCACTAAAGTTTGCACTTCCCGATAAAATTGATGGGCAAACTCTTTAATGGTCTCATTTCTCAACAGTTGGATTCCCATGAAAGCCTGTTTTTGGGTAGACAGAGTTTGTTCACTCCTAAATTCTTTTAATAAGGCTTCTTTAACTAGGATCCAAGTAGAACATGTCATCAGATGTGGTACCATTATATCTTGGGTCAAGCGATTAAGGCAATTGGGTAAATAATTCATTTTTTGAACATCTGAGGCTTCGCTGAGAGCTTTCTCATATAAATAAAGGAAGGAAATTATGCTCCCTTCTCCAGGGGAGTACTTGTCCTTGAATACAGGTTTAAAACTCATCTGAGCATTAGATGATAACACATGTACGCCAGGTTGTTCCAGTTGAGTAGAAATATAAGAACTTGTCCCTGAACTTTGGGACAATGAAAATTGTCTTTGCATTTCGACAAAGTTAGAGCATAATTCAGTGATCTGATTGTTCATTTCAACGTGATCAATTTTAGTTTCCAATTTTCGAGTTAACTCAATGATTTGTTCTTGTTGGGTTTGATATCGAAGCTCCAAAGACTCGAGTTTAGCCTGAAGGACTGTACCTTGAGATTCAAGCATCTGTATCAGAGAATCGATATCTTTAGCCCATTTTCCCAAATTATTCAATTCTTCAGATAAAGAATATAAGGACAAAAGTGGGTCAATAAGACTTCCGTCAGGTAGCAAATTACATTCTCTAGCCACATTATAAAACTGAGCCCTTAGATGTTCAATCATTTCAGTAAGCAATCGAAATCTTGATCTAAAGTTATCTTCAATAGGGAAATTAGATCCTGATGAGTTTGGGGGACCAGGTGGTCCTGGAGGTCCTTGGGGGCCAATAGGTCCAGGAGGACCCATAATCCCCAGGGTTTGCTCAACTCTACTATTTGTATTTGGAATTCAGAATGGATTTGTTCTAATTTTGAGAGTTGATTCTTAATTTCATCTTTGATTGACTGGATTTGAGTGGTTACAAGGTTAAGTTTATATTTCCAGTCTGCGTTATTTTCTTGAAATCGTTCCATTAACTGAGTATTAAGAAAGCTGGATATCCCATAATCTAACTGAGCAACCTGCTGTTGTACTTCATTAATAAGTTTACAATTACCTATAATAGCTTCACAATTATCTCGACTAAACTTGGAAGCAGAATTGTAAAATTCAGAGACATAATTATGAAGAGATTGTAATCCTTCCAATAAATTAAATACCCCTTGATGATGTACTCCCAAATATTTGTAATAGATGGTACATAGCGGGATGCACAAACTGTCTTAAATATCGTTCAGTACTGATTCCAACCTCATTAGCAGGCAACTGAGAGGTTTGGTATAAGTCCCTCATAGTAGAGGGTACAGCACTGGCCTGAATTCGACTAGAACGACTTCCAGGGAAATATACTCCATCTAGGAGTTGTTGAATAGTTTCCCATAAGGCATCTGATTGCATTTGAAAATTTGAATTAGAACTTAAATTAGGGACATTTAGTTCCAGATGAGCCCAGAATTCCAACATAGCTGAGGTCACTGGAATTTCAGTCTGGGTAGTATGGACCCATTGAATAATACTGCTCATCTCATTATCTTGAGAATCTTTGGGTATATAGGGAGACTCCATTTTTGTGATAGACGTTTTCACAGTAGCACAACTCAGAGGGCCCCTGTAGTGAGCACCACTTATCAGCGATCTTTGTTATACACCGGAGACTCAGGATTTGACTCAAAGTTACTTATTTGGAGTCTTAAAAGGATAAAACAATAACATGAATATCGGCTTGCAAGAAAAAAAGATTGATTTATTAAAAAGTCTTAATATTTATAGGATTTGTAGTTTTCCTTTTTTGTTTAGATCGTTTTATCTGATGGGAGACTGAATCTCTTCTGATATTAGAGTCTAGATAGACTTGATCAGATGGAATAGATTAGATATGATTTTTATCACTTACAGATTCATTGGAGATCATCGATGATAATTCAGAAGAGGTTTCATTAATGGGAAGACCAGTCAAAATCCCAACAATCAACTTGGCGAAGGATAGATGTGGACAACAGGGTGCACTTCACTGCTTGAAAGCATCCTGCAAAGTTGGAAAACACTGGAGCACTTTTGCCCCACTTGCTTATACAGGGGTGTAACCACTTCAGAAAGATTTGGTGTTAATTTCTTAAGGAACATACACGTCCACAAAAAACTCCCCAATTACTTAACTAAAGTTGGGGTGGGCCACTCACAAATCTCCTTCTCCTTGTCCAGTATTATCATGTGTCCTTAGTCAAACACGACGTTTCCCAGGAAGGTGACCTGGGACTTGAAGAATTCAAATTTGCTAAATTTAACGTAATGTCAGATGCCCTTAGATGCTTCACCACCTGCCAAAGGTATACTGCATGAGACTCATTATCAGAAGAAAACACCAGAATATCATATATATAAGCTATCGCGCATACCACCAGCAGGTCCCCAAAAGCTGCATCAATACGTCATTGAAAGATACTAGGGACATTTCTAAGCCCAAAGGCATAACCCAAAATTGAAAATTCCTTTTATGGTATGGAATGTGGTTAACCACTCCTGTCCTTCTTGATCAGGATCTAATTGAACGCGGTTAAACAATCTAGTTTGGAGAAGACCTTCGCCTTCTCCACAAAGTGTGAAATCTGTAAGTCCAGTGGGATGGGATGCAAGTCTGGTACTGTGACGTTGTTGAGATTCCTATAATCTATGCATGGGCGTAAGGTACCATCAGCTTCCTTACAAAGAGAAATGGGAGAATACTGGGGAGGTACGCTGAAATATTGCTCCTTTACCTAATTGATCCTCAACCCACACATCTAAAGCCGCTTCCTCCCGTACAGTCAAATGATAAATGTGAGAAGATATATGAACCAGATTAACTGTGAGCTTGAACTTGAAATCAAACTCTGAATGAGCTGGTAGTCCATTGGCTAAAGCCACGTCAAACGAAGATTCCAACCCCTCCAAACAGGAAGATAAGGTACCTCCAAAGAGGGCTTCAGAAATGGAGCAAGGCTGAGAGTGGTGATATTAGACAGTGGGGAAGATAACCCTGTAAGGTTTGCTTCAGCCAAAGAGACAACTAATTTATGACCATTATTCAAAGTTAAGGACAAGATATTGTCTTTCAAGTTGGTTCTGACGTCAAACTTTCGCCACCACTTTACACCTAAAATAATGGGGTACAAGAGGATTTTGATAACATGGAAGAGGTTGTAAGTACAGGGGAACATCCTCTGTGTGTCAATTGGGCCCTCTTCCCATTTCCAAGTAAAAGGCTCTGAAGAGGGTGGCTGTACCCCTCATCACCCAAGGCAACCTCGCCCACGTGGTGGATGAGTGCTGGGTAACAGCTCTCCCTCTTTGGATCCCTCCCCTGGTACCCACATTCACCTCTCCCGAACTTGTACGCCTGATCAAGGAAATTTGTGCTAAAATCTCCAAAATGAAGTTGGTCAGTTCGAAAACAAGCGGAAGTGAGCCCAAAGATCAGAATCCACATAGTTGAAAAAGAATAAAGATTGATTCATTGGCTAGAATTGCCAACGGTTTTGATTCAGCCAACATCACAATTGTTAAAATTAACCCTCCCAAAATCATTGGGGATGAACCCAATATGCATATAGCATCATTGGACACCATCAATGATAGTTCAAATCTCCCTTCTGACAAATCAGGCACCGTGGCTGATGCAACACTTTTAACCAAACGAATGGCCCAGCAACTGGGCACAGGCGGGTTGGGCATCCTGAACTCGTTCCCAACCAATTGGGACCGCCCCTACGTGGGGTGGCCTTAAGGGATTCCCATTGCTCATTGGGCCAGATGCCATTGCGCCAACTGCCAGAAACGTAGTCAAGCCTCAGTTCAGGAATTTGTGGTTAAACTGACAGTGACTCGGCCTGCCACTAAATCCTTTGATGTCAGTTCCCAGTGAGCTTATCTATCCCCATTCCCAAATAATTCATCAGTTAGGTCAAACTTGAGGGACCTGATCCCAGCTTGTTTCCTCATCAATCAACCACTATTTAATCAGGTGCATCGCACTGAGAAAATTGTTAGTCAATTTTTCTTCTTTATTTTCATTAAAAACCTTTCTCAAAATTTAGTTTTTTATGTTGAAAAATAAACCGCCTTTTCCACTGACACTCAAACATCCCTCAGGGTTAATGGCCGTATTCATCTGGTATTCTATTATGTGCCTGTATGAGATTCTGGCTCTCTAGCAGTTATTGGCGAAACTCCTTTTCCAGTTTCATATCCATCAAACCAACAGCAGTGCCTCTGGCATTCTGGTTTGCTATTCGTGTGCTCCAGCACTTAGTCTGGCAGGCAAGTCTAATTTTTACTTGCTGTTTGCCTGACAGAGGGCATCCAAATGATATTTGCCAACTTGATAACCCACTAACTCCAGAACTTTCAGCGTGGGAATACCTAGAGAGGCCCCTACCCTAACCATACCACCCAGCAAGTAACTCAGATCAAGGAAGTTGGCTAAATACTTTGTCAATAAAATCCTCAGAGGCTCTGATATCCACCAAAATAGTTGTGCTGATTTTCTTAAAGATGAAATGGTAGTGGTCAACAAAAATATTTAGAATGGACTTTATTTATAGCAGACAACGCTAACACTTCACCTTAAAAATTTTCTTCAGGAATAAACATGCCTCCAGGGTATGTTTCTGCATCATAGAATTGAGAGTGATAGTTAGCCACTCTTACTATGGAGGTCATATATCCCACCATATCTTCAGCAATTGCATAAGCCTTTTTATATTAAAGAAGTAACTCCCTTTCCACCTCCTGTGTTCTGCGGATCATGGTAGTGGTCAAGCGCGGGTTCTCTGGATGATCTGATATACTGAATTTAACCCCAAATTAGAGCCGCAAGAGATGATATTTGGCTCGCTTATATATAAGGAATTGGCGTTATAAAACGCGTTTTGGAACTTAAATGACCCCATACCCATTTTGGCGGTGAGTTTGTACATCATTATCCAAGGCCATTACCACCAGGCCCTTTGTTGAGGATCCATCCTGCACCGTTTGAATGCAGTATCATAATAAAAATTATTTTAATTATATTGGCTTTATTTTTTTGAGGAAAATTGGGGAATCATGACACTCGAATTGCAAAGCATCCAAATCCACCAGGTTCAAGCAAGAAGGTTGGGTACTTTCCAGTTGGAGGTAGCAAGTATAGCGCTGAGATGAACAAACATTGGAAAATTGAGAGAATGTTGGTGAGCCCCACTGCAGCTGAGACCAACAGCTGGTGCACCCAATTCACACTTCACAAAACTTCCACATGGGTAATTCTAGTGCATGTAAAAAGGCTTGTTGGTCGTCTAATGTCAGGGGAGTGTCTATAACTCTCACTTTCCCAGCGAGGAGTGCGCGGTGCACAGCCACACAACCAGGGAACTAGTCATCAGTATTATGGTGACCATAGTCTCACAGAGGGTGCTGGAGCTAAAGTAACACATGGCAAGGAAGTTCAACGTGGTATAGTAATATATAGCAAACAAACAACAAGACTTGGGTGGACCCCAAAGGGGAGTTCATATCCAAACGGTGATCAGGGCTGGAGTGCTTGGGTTCCTCAGTCTGGAGGGGACCAGGGCGGCCCAGTGGTTCACCAGATGTGGTAGTTAATTTTGTGCAAATAAAACGGCTGACGTTAGAAAGACCTTCCCAAAGAGATCTGCACATAGGTTCGCCCACGTTAACATATAAAAAACGTAAACTAATGGGATTTTATTAATTTGGAAGATGACCAACAAGGAAGTTAATCTAAAGAACCATACTTTAAACAAGGGGAGGTGATTAGTCAATAAGGGAAAATGGTTCCAAGCCTAAATAAACCAGTCAGCACACATCACCATTGGTCAGGGTACTGTAACTTGAGATTGAATGAACTCAAGTGATTTATTGCAAGATAAGCCATCCCAATTTGGAAATGTTGTAAATTGAACGGGTTTTGAACCCATGTTCTCTGAGCAACCAAACCAAACCATCATAGTTAAGAAGGTAGCTCATCCGTTCTAATGCCACTTCCAAAAACACATGACTGGGCATCACGCACTTCCCTTGGACCAACATGGGCATATCTGGTGCATATAGCGTTGTCCAAGGTGTTTTTTTAGTCTAGGAGGTCCTATAGCTTAATCTTTTTTGGACTCCTGACGTCTAGCCTTGTCTTGGTAGTTGGTTCCCTCAATAAAGTCATGTAAAAATGATACCTGCTTTACTAGCTTGATTTTCATATCCTTTTTCATTCTTATTATCTCTTTCAGGATTTGAGATGAACAGGTCAAAATCCCTACTTCTGAATTGAACCTCAATATGTCAACCCTCAAGCCATCACGATCAGAACTGGTCCCTGAAGGCACCAATGTGAGCTTCATTAAGAAACTATCACACAAAAAATTCAATTAAAATGGCTTCAGGAATTTCACCTCCACTTCCAGAACCTCAAGAGGCGTTGCCCCCACCATTGAGGTCAAAAAGGGTGATGTAGAGCAATGAGAGCGTTGACCAGGCAATTGATACTAAGATTTTGAAAGATCTTGATCATACAGGGCCATGGAGGTTCCCTAGACACCATATACCCACAAATCTAAAAACATTAACACTTTCTAACTCATTAAAGTAGTATTAGCCCCATTTTTTCCCCATCAACTTTCCACTAGACTACAGCTTCAAGTCCAATTTCAAACCTAGACTACAATCAACTGAATTTTTATGCCAAGAATTACTAGCTATCTTTCTCCATGGTGGCAAATATTTGTTACAATAGTGTTTTATTTTGCTTTGGTCATTGTCCAATGTATTGGTTGTAATTGACTGAGTGCTATTTATTTTAAATGTACCAAGATCTAAGCATTTATCCTCAGATAAATCATGAAATTATGTAACTATCCAGCAATTCTCAAGTGCTGTTTAGTTACACCAATAAGAGATCTGGGAGTGAGCATATCTAGGTGGGATTATCAATTGGAGAAGATCCTTTTTTATTTTATGAGAACTTAATAATTTTACATTATAAAGAAAATAAACTGCCACGTGATAGCCACTGGGAGTATTAAATACTTAAGTGTAAATATATCAATTTTAATGAAATGCTATTAACGACTATTTTTAGAAATTATCTATTAATTTTACCAAGCATCTGTCACCATATGAAGAGCCCATTAATTAGTGCAAGAGTACCTATGCAGTTGAATTGACGCTAAAGCACCATTTATAAAATATGTTTCTCTCTTTTCATCCTGTTTATGATCTAAAAAATACAAACACAATCACATAAAGACTATACAAAAATAAAACACATGCAAGTGTTACAAGCAGATCCTAGTTACCTATATATCCTTTACAGTCAATATTTTAAATAGATATTTTACTAATCACTAATTTAGTTATATACTAATAAATCATGCATAATATAGCAAGTATACAAATCTAGAAGATGATATACATGATTATGATCATTGTATTTTTATTCTAAAATATAAGTAATAAAAAAAAACCAATTATTCTACTATAATCTTTCAGATATAGTAAGTATCTTATAAAAGAGATGTGGTTTTACAGAAATATGATAAATTTTATTTTTTACATAATATTTATCAGTATCAGGAACCGCCCCGCATGACAACCACCCAAATCTTTGCTTTTATTAACACCATATCATAGATCTTATATTGATAGGGGATAAATAAATTTTTGTCCTAGCTGTCACAGTGCAATATATAAGGCAAAGTTCAAACTTTTGGAAAGTAAGCCTACATTTAAGCTCAGGTCATAGTAGTGTACAAATCAGATAGGTTCAGAACTGAACATAATTTAAGTGACAAATAGTGAGAGTGAAATCTAGGGAAAGGTATATAAACAACAAACAAAGTGCCAGGTGCCATGGTTCCAAGGCTAGCTTTAGCGCCGCAGCATATGAAACCTCATTTTGTTGAGCATAATTATGATTAGAACAAAAAAGTCAATATTAACTTATATTAACAGTTTATATAAAAATAGAAAAAAGTTCTAGATAACTTTTGAGCGTAAGAGCTGATTTTAAGAAAATTTACTGGAGGGTATTTCTCACATTTATTGAGTATTTATTAAAACTCACATGTTTTTGGGATAGTTACTGATGATAAATCCTGAGCCTTCAAACTAACTTTTAATGAATTCTAAATTTCAACATGGTAGGTTTATAGTTACTGAAATTAGTATCCATCCTAAACTTAATGTGATCAGGATCTGAGAAATTTTAATGGTATGTTCTATTAAGCTTTATTATTGAAGGTTGTTAAATTTTACTTAATTTTGTTAAGGATGTACACCAAAAAAATTTAAGTAATAAACACTGGTTTGAGCCCTGAGTATCTTTTTTATGAAAAATATTTGAGCAATGTTTTTACCAGACAAAGCCTAGGTCATGACATCACCTCCTCTAAGTTAACGAACTTCTTATTTAGTTGTGCCTAATAATTTTGGGGAAATTAATTCAGTCAGTGGCTGATTAAAATGTGACTTCTTCAATATGGTATCTCATTCATTTGACCACGTAGAAATGACAACCCTAGTTTCTTGGTGTCGTGAAATCAACCTTGGACTCCGCTAGTGTGCCAGACCAACCAGTATGAAGACTGGTGGCCCTTTGCTATTTCACCATCATTGGCATACCAACCCCTATAAGTTCTGCGTCCAACCTACCAACTAATCACTAATGGCTTTGCCTTTAGCCCCAGGCGTCCTCAGCGTGAGCCCTGGTAAATCCTGCCCCCTTCCTGGGCGGCTCAGGCACTCCCGCGCTGCCCCACCCTCATGACCCTTCACCAACCCATCTGGGCATGCCCCAGCAAGTCCATCCCCCTTCTTGGGCGGCTATGGCACCTCCTGCGCTGCACCCCGCTAGGGTTGGTGGCTATGCAGCTCACCACTGGTAGCCAGATGGCCAGGTTCCCACTGGTTCCTCATAAGGAGGAGGTATGGGAGCTGACAGTGCTGGTCACTCCAGGCGTGATCACCCACGCCTTTGGGGATCTCCTATACCACCTTTCCCACTCTAGTTGCACTAAGATACTTCAAACAAATAGGAAAGATGGCAAATGAGAGATGTTTATTTAGAGGGAATGAACGACTATTTATACTACTTTCAGGGCTACTGCGCCCAAGTACTCTTTGGCCAATCATCTGCCAGAAAACCCATTGGCCTCTTGATGCCACAACTCTCTATCAGATTAGAATTCTATTCATTCATACTCATAGCGATTCCCTCCAGATCTGCTCACTGATCACTGAATTAATATTAGATCAAACCATCCTCAGCATAAGTCACTGGTAAATCATATATAAACTCATAAATAGATAGGAATTTGAGCATCCTCAGCATGAGTTGTCAGTGCTCCAAATTAGATGATGGAACCATTTTGGACAAGTCGTAACAGATTTATCAGCTTTCTGCTGAAAACTCCCACAACGATCTTCAGATGGCATTTCAGCGGTGAATGCAGCTTGCATCAAACCTAAACTTGAACAAACATATAACATTAAATAGTATCAAACTAGGCAATTAGCTGGCAATTACACCTGACTAACCAAAACCCTAATTAAAATACTATTGGAAGGATTCATCTGGTTAAAATCCTGACATTGCCCTCCCCTTAACCAGATGATATCCTTCTTTGCGACCCACCCCAATGGTGGGTCAAGACCTCCCAGCGCCCTCTTGAAGGAGTGCTGGTCTTAACCAGTGGCTTTGCCACTCTGTAACCAAAACCTCCAACTACTCAAGCAGCCCACTAGCATAGCCCCCTGTAGTGAGCAATAATGTCGTGAAATTAACCTTGGGATCCGCTAGTGTGCCAAGCCAACAGTATGAAGAATGGTGGCCCTTTGCTTACTCGCCATCATTGGCATACCAACCCCTATAAGTCCTGCATCCAACCTACCAACTAACCACCAATGGCTTTGCCTTTAGACCCAGGCGTCCTCAGCGTGTGTCCTAGCAAGTCCTGCCCCTTCCTGGGCGACTCAGGCACTCCCACGCTGCCCCACCCTCGCGACCCTTCACCAACCCATCTGGGCATGCCCCAGCGAGTCCATCCCCTTCTTGGGAAACTATGGCACCTCCCGCACTGCACTTCGCTAGGGTTGGTGGCTATGCAGCTCACCACTGGTAGCCAGCTGGCCAGGTTCCCACTGGTTCCTCATAAGGAGGAGGTATGGGAGCTGACAGTGCTGGTCACTCCAAGCGTGATCACCCATGCCTTTGGGGATCTCCTATACCACCTTTCCCATTCTAGTTGCACCAAGCTACTTAAACAAATAGGAAAGATGGCAAATGAGAGATGTTTATTTAAAGGGAATGAACGACTATCTATACTATTTTCAGGGCTACTGCGCCCAAGTACTCTTTGGCCAATCATCTTCTGGAAAACCCATCAGCCTCTTAATGCCACAACTCTCTATCAGATTGGAATTCTATTCATTCATACTCATAGCGATTCCCTCCAGATCTGCTCACTGATCACTGAATTAATATTAGGTCAATCCATCCTCAGCATAAGTCGCTTATTGATCATATATAAACTCGTAAATAAATAAGAATTTGAGCATCCTTGGCATGAGTCGCCAGTGCTCCAAATTAGACAATAGAACCATTTCAGACAAGTCATAACAGATTCATCAGCTTTCCTCTGGAAACTCCCACAACAATATTTGGATGGCATTTTGGTGGCAAACGCAGCTTTTCGTTGAACCTAAACTCAAACAAACATATAACACGAAATAGTATCAAACTAGGCGATTAGCTGGCAATTACACTCAACTAACCAAAACCCCTAATTTAAATACTATTGGAAGGATTCATCTGGTTAAAATCCTGGCACTTGGTTTCAAAAATGGTTTTTACTTTTTATTCTGCTTTACCATGGGTTTCTTGAACAAACAGGCTGGTATTTTCATACAGGACCTTCAAACTTTCTCAGCTAGAGACATGAAAGACTGTATGACCATGCGGACCTCCAGGTAATACCAGAACATAAACTATGTCATTGATTTGATGCAGAACCTTGTATGGCACAGAGCAGGAAGACCAAATTATTATTTTAACAGGAAGAAGTAATGCTTGGCGTTATTAGAGCTAAGTCACCTTCCTTATACAAAGATGAATCAGATTGGCAATCATCATCCTTAACTTTTTGGCCTTACATGAACAGTTGAGATTAATCTTCAAGGCAAAATTTTTTTGGCTGAACTTTTGTCACTAGATCACCTGTGGCCAGTACCACTCCATCAGGATGTCTTTTAAACATCTAGGAATGTTGCATTTGGCTAGAAATAAATGAGTACATGCCTTTAAAATAGTGGGTGTAGTTGTTATAGGAAAACTATGCAAGAGGTTTCAAGTAGTCAAGTTGTCCTTCTAAGTGGGGATTTAAAACAGAGAATTGCTCTATAAACTTATTGATTCTTTCTGTATGGTCATCCAACTGTAGATGGTAAGCAGCGGAGCTAAAAGGCCAGATGCCAATATTGAGAAGATGGTGATTCTAGAAGAGTGATATAAATTGAGCTCCCAGTATGAAACAACTTCATCAGAAAGGCTATGTCTTAATAAAATCACCTTGATATCATCTCAGCGGTTATCTTTGATGTGATACGCGATGTGCAGGAGAGATATTCTAAATACTAGGTGAGTTAGTCCATCACCATCATGATCACAGGAACATATTTGACAGTGTCATACAGGTGATGAAATCTCGCTTATACTATAATGGGGATGTGAGAGAATTTGTAGTGGCATTAACTTACCCTGGGATCAAGACAAAAATTTGGAGTTGGCACACGTCAAGCATCAGAGAAGAAACTCTTCACCATAGGCTTCAATATAGGCCATTAGTAAGCCTCTTTAATCAAATAATGGTTCCTATACACCAGGATGTCCAGCCAAGGAATGATCATGATAAGCCTAGAGGATCTATTTTTGTATATTCATGAATAACACCCAGACCTTCTATATATGCCAGATGATAATCTTGGTAATTGTATAGCTTTTGCAAGACTCACTTATAGATCCTTTAACCAGAACTCTTTTTAGTTCCGTGTCAAGTGTCACGATCTTTGGCCTTCTACAGAATCTTCAATAAAGGTTTAGGGGATTCCTTAATCAAAGCAATAATTATGTGGAAGCATGGTCTCTATATTTTACTTGTTTATTTCAGAGAGAAAACTAGGAGGGATCATGGCTGAGAAGATCCAGGATTAGGTTAAGTTTTAGGCTTATACTTATTCGTGAAGATGTACTAGATAGGCTACTGATTTCAGAGGGCTTGTTGGTGGTTCATTTTAAAAGTTCTCTTGTGGAACTCCAGAGAGAGGTAATTTTTCTTCAAGATGAAAGGATAGATGGCGTACAGAAGATCGTGCTTCTATCTGTTATGCGTGGCTATGATAGCAAGGAGCTCCTTATCATACACAAAGTAATTTGTCTCCACGTGGATTACCTTAAAGATGAAAAAAACAGAAGGCTACAAACCATCCTCAGCTTCCAGTAAGTAAACTGCTCTCAAAGCAAAACCAAAAGCATTAATTTCAACTTTCTAAAGGAAGATCTGGTCAAGGGCAAGAAACGCCCTGGCGGGGGACCAGGAACCTAATCTACAAAGAAATTGCAAACTCAGACACCATCTGGGTTTATGGTATTTATTGTAAAGCACGCGCAATACATGTACATTCAATTCAACCAACCTTTGTCAAAGGTGGAACACGGGATCAGACTCTTCCTTGGGGATGAGTCACTGACCCTGTGGGAGAAAACATGTGAAGCACAGCCCTCACTTTTCCCACACGCGGTGTATGTAGCCACAAACCACATGGGCTGCAGCTGGATCAATATTGGTTTTGAAACAGCCGATGAAGCTGATGCTGCAGCAAAAATCTGCGTGGAAATTGCCCTCCCTGAGGGCAAAAAATTGTGCGCACCACGCGCACCAGATGGAACAAAGTGAAAACTTTGTTCATCTCCTTTGACTCGCTCCCCACCAACCTTCCTTGTAAGGTAATCGAGGAGGATTTCGCAAAGGTCTTATGGCCTATGGAGAAATCCAACAACTCGAATTACAGCGATTTTGCTTAATGCCCGGCCTGTGCACGGGCAAAGCTATCACTGTAATCAACCCTTCCCAGAAGTGGAAGAGGATTTATCCAGAATTCCCCGTGCTGCAGAATTTCACTTTGCAGATGGGGCCCAGTCAGCTGCATTCCAAGTTACACCAGAACGCGCACCACCCATTTGCAACCACTGTGACTCACTGGGCCACAAGGAACATGCATGCCCTGTAAAAGAGGGCTTAATGGAAAATGATTTTTGTGAAGAAGCTATGGACGAAGATAATTAAAACTTCGCCAAAATGACTGATGGCCACCACCCATTCTGCTGGGGTGAAGATGGACTAAATCCATCGTGGACCCAGTTACAAGTAAACAGCGTAAAGCAGCACAAAAAGCCTGCAAGAGAGCAGCGGCTGAAGCGGCGGCACACGCGGAATCTGCCATTAACCACGGACAAATTCAGGGTGATATTTCAGATATTCACCAAACCAACCAATCAGAACAATATTCCCAGGTCGAAAATTTTCACAGTAACCAGACTGAGCCACAAAGCGTCATCAGTCATGCACATACTGAGGAACAATGCAACTGCAATTTGGGTGAAAATGCGGTGCACAATGCAACAAAGTTGAACCTCAAAAATATAAAATCCAATCAACAACCTGCATCAAATCAACATGAGACCTGTGCAGGAAATGTTGATGCAAATGCAAAAAACCGCAATTCCCTTGAATCATTGGGTCAGATCAAGGGAACTAACAATGGCAGTGAAAGAGATGGAGTACAGATGCGGAGCATGGCCAAAATGAGCCACGGTGGGATAGGACCAGAGGGTCCTCCCAACCGCTCCTGAGGCGCCACGGGCACCTCAGTGTCAATAGGGACATTAAATATTGCGGGAGCCAGGGCTCATACATCCCAAGCCAAAAAGCTGGCATTCCTGCGAAAACCTCTTGTAGATATCTTGGCCATCCAAGAAACCCACTGCCTACAAGGGGAAGAAGAATCCTGGTCAACCAGGGTCATACCATCACAATCAGTATGGACGTCTCACTGTGTGGTGATAGTCCAAAACAACAATAAATTTAAAATTACAAATTCATCATCACACTTGCATGGTCGAGTCCTGGTAGAAACAATCACATGCCAAGATGAAATAATTTCGTTAGCATGTATCTATGCACCGTGCACTGCAACTGAGAGAAAATTTTTTTTTGAAAAAATTTCTACACTCACCCTCCCACCAGATATCATCATGTTAGGCGATTTCAACTTCTGGGATAACCCCAATACAAATTGATGGCCTAATCCCAGGGGATACCCACCTGGACACATTGAATATCGCACAATGAAGGCATCTCTTGGCTTACAGGATGCTCTTCCTCCCAATTCATCAATCCTTCCCCATATGACAAGATCCAACATACGTGAGGGACTGCTCATATCAATGAGTCGTATTGACCACATCCTAATCCCACAATACCACCACTCAAGAATCTCCAAATTTACAACAAAAAAGATCAATTTTTCTGATCACCGATTAGTTATGGTGCAGTTAGCGCCAACCCAATCCCACAAACAGGTGTCGCCTTGGAGAAAGCTTCACCCAGAAAATATAAGATTGCCTGAGATATCTGACTGTGTTGAAAACAAGGCTACAAACCCAGAATTCACAGCCCCATTCACTTTTGGATCCCATCAAAACATGGGAAAATTTCAAAAAAGATTTAATCAACAAAACCCAACATATTGCATCACGCAAGTACACCGCGGACACAGCCACAATCAAGCGTACCTTGGCAGAACTAGACCACCTGAAAATAAATACTCTGAGATCTGGCTATAGCCCTAATTGGGGATGCAAATGGGCAGAAATTTCAGCCCAACCTAACAATCTCATCTTTGAACACCAACACAGAATCAAAGTATTGAACAAAGGTAAGTTCATAAAGGAAGGAGAAACCTGTTTAACATACTTTTTCCACCAACTCCACTTCCGCGGAAACCAGCCCACATGCACACAGGTCTGCAAGACCAACGGCACTGTGGCAACTGACCCTGAGAAGGTCAAGGCGGAAGTACACCGCTATTACACCGAATTATATCATGATATGCCAACAGTTCCACAAAATTTTAAAGAATTTATTCAAACTGCCAAGATACAAAGTACACCACTAAATTAAAATATACTATCCCTTATCACACGGGAGGAGCTTTGAGAAACAATTCGCGGTGCACCACGTAGGAAATGCCCAGGGCCTGATGGGATACCCTACAAATTTTACAAAAAATATTTTCAACAAATCGCCCCCCTCCTATTGGCTTAAATGAACCAGAGTTTTTTGGAAACACGCCTATTACCAGGAGGCCCTGAATCCTACGTTATAACCTTGTATAAAAAGGGTGAAAAGTTGGATCTGGCCAACTGGCGCCCAATTGCACTCTCCAACACTGACACAAAAATTCTAACAAAAATTCTAGCAGCTAGATTAGGCGCAATTGCATCTGACGCCCTATCACCCAACCAGTTTGGGTTTATACCAGGGCGTTCAATATGGAACAACATACACCCTGTTGCAAACATTTGCCAATCCAAAGCAACTGGTGCCCTGGTCTTCTTGGATCAGGAAAAGGCGTATGACCGGGTTAGCTGGCCATACCTAAAAGAATGTCTACATGCCTTCAAACTCCCACCAAGATTCATAAAATGGGCGATGCTCCTAACAGAATCTGCAACCATAGCTGTATGCGGCCCTGGATTCCTAACAAACAAGATTAAACCACACAGAGGGCTCAAACAAGGGGATCCCCTCAGCCCACTGGTATACAATTTCAGCTTTGACCCGCTCCTCCGAGTAACTGACTCACGTCTCATGGGGATAACCGCACAAGGACAACCAACAGTCAAGATACTGGCCTTTGCAGATGACTGCGTAGCAGGTATAGCAAACAATGAAGATGACTGACAGCTGGAACACACTATAGAGGAATACTCCAAGGTGAGTAATGCATCACTCAACAAAAGGAAGATAGAAATCATCCTCTTAAGCAAATACACAAACAATTGGGCCACAACATCAGAACCTCACACCAACACTCGAAGAAAAAACCCAATTATATTACCCTTTACAACACCTCCCACCACCACTCCTGTCCAACACCTTGGTATCTGGCTAGAATCAGGGGATATTCTAATGAGACAATGGAAAGTAACCTGTTACAACGGGTATCCAAACGCATCGCCTCCCTCAAGGGAAGAACCTCAGGACTAACAGGACGAGTTACAGTTGCTAACTCGCTCATCCTCCCAATACTGTGGTACCAGGCCCATGCGATAGCCTTCTCACCTACCTTTATAACCTCAATTCGTGTGCTTATCCAGGGCTGTCTGTGGCCTGGCTCTCACCCTCCTATACGGATGGAAACACTATTTGGCCCACGCTCAAGCGGAGGCATGGGACTAATAGATTTTGAGAGCCATGCCAATCACATCCTAGGTACCTGGATAAAGGAAATCCTTGCTCCAGACCTCCCGCAACAACATTGGTCCAGAGCAGCAAGGACTAACTTTGCACAGGCGCTCAAATTAACCAACCCACATAGTCCACCCAGACTACTTTCATACCTTGCCAAGCACCCTACTGCAACGGGTCCACATAGAACCTCCCCTCATTTCAAACATATCCTCTGAACTATCCGCCATATGGGATGGACCATAGAGAACATGGGTACTATACAGGGAAGGGATGACCCAGCCCCCGATTCAAATTAAGAAACCCAGAAAACCACCCCCAGAGGGATATGCTCGCAACAACCCCAAGCATAGCTAGGATAGAATACCTAGATATGCTGGACATTCCCTATGATTTAACCACACAGAAAGCAATGTGGAAAATGACACACCACCCACTCCTACAACCAAGGATAAGAGCAAACGCCTGGCGCTGTTTGAGAAGGACCTATAGGACGGCGGACCTCTCCAACTCCCTCCATAAAACATGTGCAGTATGTGGAGGGGAGGGATCCCTACATCACCGCCTAGAAACATGCCCCCAACCAAAGCTATATGGCAGGAAGTCGCACGCCTGCTCACGATTCAAAAATAACAGGTCTTCTCAATATCAAAGAGTATCTTGCGCTCCAGATCGAGTTACCAATACCAGCTACCCTCTGCTCCCTAATAATACCCATTGCAATGTGGACAATACACACAATTGCATTAGATGCGTTCAAGGGCACGGTCCCAACCATTCATGGGATTATTAACAGATTCCATGTCCACTTACTAGAGCACTTCTAAGCCTGGCTCTATGGATATATAAGACCAAGACAAAAAGCGCTCATAGAATCATGGTTCCCACTCTGGTTTCTCCACACAGACCCTTTCCTTCACACCTGCTCCATAGCAGGTGAAACCCCTTGGAGTAGTGCACCAACCCCCATACCTGGCAGTCCCGTTGGCAACAGGGGTAACTTGAGTACCCTGGGGTGCCCAGTTTTTATATTTCTTAGTTATTCTCTTAGTTTCATGTATATTCGGTAATGTCTTTCCCCTGGTCAGCTTACCTCGGTTAAATAAAAAGGAAGATCTGGTCAAGAGTAAGCCAAGATAGTGGCGATGAGTGAAAATCTTAACAGCTTGCAGGAGTCAATATCATTCACCATGAACTAAAGGTACCTGCCCTATGAAATAAGTCAAAGGCGTGGTGTAGAAATCCAGCTAGGGTGCTCTCTGGTGCTTATGACGCTGGATACCATAAAGGTTTTAATAAAATTTATTAAAATATACATTAATAAAAACTGGGGTTTTTATGGTTTTTATTACCAGTGCAGGGTATATGAGAAAAAGTGTACCTCTCTATCTGCCTAATCTGTATATAAACTGTTTGTGAGTTGGGGGGAATTTGAGGATAGTTTTGAATAGCTGCAACGCATTCCAAATTAGGAAATGTGGCATACTCTCCTACAGATCTTGGGAAATTTGAGTTATTTATTTGGCGAAATGATAGTTGGGATGGGTTTTGGGGCAGTATACCCATGCGGTAATGTTTTGATGTACTTCAACCAATCACTTCTAGATAAGATACTTTCACCTTGGGGGACCTCCACCAATCTTATAAAAGGGGTGGTCCCTGCATAGGTGTTGGAATGAACCTGGGCTAGCCAGAGTGCTTTCAAATGGTCACCCTGAGATCTGTTGCATGGGTCAGAGTAATCCAACTTCTCAATTTTTGGTTATTACCTCATTCTGGACCTGAAATGGTGTTCCCCTGATTTTCAGGGTTCTACCAAAATCAACCAGGGTCTTTTGGTTGATTCTATTATTTTATCATTAAATTTGCTTCCCAATACATTGTAAACTTATAAATGGACGACATTTCCCCATTTCAGCTGATTATGACCCAAGACATTCTTTCTCTGCAGCTGAAAAGGAAAATGTCTGACATCACCCTTATCAAGAATGCTGGGGGGAGAATAAAGCTGAAGGAAGTGGACATGTACACAGTTGATGGTGATTCATGTAGCTAACGATTTTATGGAATACTCATTACCTCTTTTATATGTGATAGTGAAAGGTCCCTCCCAAATGAATCCAAGCTTACCGCTTCTAAGAGTGATGCAGTTATGGTGGTATAATACCATAAAAGATACTTGGAATGTAGGAAGGGGGTTCATAACTCATTGGCAGCCTGCCCTTCTTTAGTCACAGGTTTTTGCTAAAATTGGTCATATCCTCATCTTTAAGTTGAATGATGCGCCGAGCCAATCTTCTCATGACCTTCTCAGATTCCTCGACTCTATAGGAAAATACATCTTTGACTAAGAGGGAAGGTATTCCAGGTTCCCACCCATACAAGACCCAAAATGGAGACATTTTTAAGATCTGAAGATGGCTAATTCAGTAAGCCATCAGAGCTCTGGATAAGTATTGATCTCAGTGAAGTGGATCAGAAGAGGCCATTTTTCTCAGGATGGATACTAAGGTTCCATTGGCTCTCTCCACAATCCAGTTGGTAGATGTATTATACGGAGCTGAGAAAAGTTGTTGAGCCCCATGGATGTGGCCAGGAGTTTTACTACTCTGGAAGTGAAGTTTTACTTATTATCTCAGAGTAATACTTGAGGACAGCCATGTCAAGAGAAAATATTTTGAGTAAAAAGGTGGCTGTGGCCTTGGCTGTCTGAGCAAGGAGGGCCACGGCTTCCACCCACTTAGTGAAGTGGTCGATTGCTACCAGGATAAATCAGTTGACACTAGTAGTCTGAGGAAGGGGATCTACTACATCTAAACTAATGGTGTGGAAAGGTTGTCAAGGGGTGGTTGATTTGATACTGATATAGTCTTAAAACCAGATTGCTTCTTACAAGTAAGGCAGGCTTCCAAGACATCAACAATAGATTTCACCATTCCATACCAATAAAAGTGATCCTTAGTCCACTCATAAGTTTTCTTGGCCCCTTCATGACCTAGAGTGGAGTGAGCTTCTAGGATATCAGGTACACGCTCTGAGGGCTGAAAGTAAGGCAGCCATTTTGTTCCCACCTGCTTATACAACTTCCCGTTCTCCAATTTGGTGTTACAGGAGTGTCAGGCTTACATTTTCTGTACAGGCTCATCCTCATCTTCCCAGTCATTGGGGGTCATTAAGAGATCATGTAGCCTCTCCGCCTCACTGTCATCTAAGTAAAGGAATGATAGCTGAGTCAACCCATTAACATTCATGTGACGGGTTCTAGCACAGTGTTCAATCTTCATGTCATAAGGCTGGAGCTTTAGAGCCCAGCGAACTAACCGGCAAGTAGGGTCTTTCATGTTCTGTTATCATTTTAGAGATGCTCGGTCAGTAACCACAGTGAAGGTAGTTCCATATAGGAAAGGGCGGCTGTGCTTTACAGCTAACAGAACAGCATGCACTCTTTCTCTATTACACTGTAGTTACGTTCAGCCTTTGACAGCATCTTACTAAAATAGGATACAGGATGATCTGCACCGTTTTCAAAGAAATTGGGCTAAGATGGCCCCAACGGCATAGCATGAAGCATCAGTGATTAAGATGAAGGGTTTATTATAGTCTGGTGCCGTAGGATAGGGCGTTGTTGCAGCAGTTGCTTCAGCATCTCTAAAGAAGACTTCTGTTCCACACCCCACTGAAAGGAGTGTTATTGGTCAATAGGCGAACAAGAGGCTCACTGAGCTGGGCAAATTTAGGGATTAACTGATGGTAATAACCCATCATCCCTAGAAATACTTAAATATCCCTTAAATTTTTAGGGGAGTCATTTTTGAGATCGCTTTAACCTTATTTTGGATTGATTAAATTCCTTTTTGGGAAATGGAATGTCCAAGGAATTCCAGTTTCTTTTGAAAGAAAAAAACACTTTGAGGGATTTAACTTAATATTTGACTTACATAGCCGTTGAAACACCTCCTTCAAGTGTTCAAGATGTTCGTTAAAAGTTTTATGAAAATACTGTGATGTCATCGAGATAGATATTGACGCAGCTTAACTTCAAGTCCTGCATAATATGGTCCATTGCACACTGGAAAGTTGCAGGTTCGTTGCACAACCCTTGAGGTAATCTAGTTGGTTGGAAGAGACCCTCACTACAATGAGAGCACTTTTATTTGGTCTTTGGCAAAAGTCCATTTGTCAATAGCTGCTAGCTAAGTACATGGAGAAAAAGAAGTTTGAGCTAGAGAGTTGATCCAGTGCGTCATCAATTTGAGGGAGAAGATAGCTATCCTTTTTTGTAAGATTATTTAACTTGCGGTAGTCCATGACTATATGATGACCTCCGTTTTTCTTTTTTATTAGCAAGAGAGGTGAAGACCAGGGGCTTTGTGAAGGAACTAGCAACCCCGTGTCTAGTAACTGCTGAAGCTCAGTCTTCATTTGATGTTCTTCCATCTTTGATTTGTGGTAAGGTTTTGACTGAATGGGATTGGCATCACCCACATCAATGGAGTGGCACCAGCCCTTCATGTGACCATAATTATTATTAAATTTAAAGAATATATTACTATAGTCGTCAAGGAGAGTGTAAACTTTTCCAGCTCACCTGGAGTTAGCTCGTCCAAGAAATGGACGTTGGGTAAAGTAAATACCAGGTTATCCGTTAGCAGGCCCATATCCATCATAGAGCCAATGGAGTAAATTTGTGCAATGTCTTCCACTGGGAATAACAAGCCTCAGCCAATCTCCTGGTGTTCTTTACAACTATGCCCTTTGAGTTGAGGCTCCCTAATAGCATAATAATGGGACTCTTGTAAGCTGGGTCAATAATGCCAGGCAATACCTGAGGCTTCAAGGGACTAATGCCCTCAATACTATTAAGGTGCAACAAACAGTGGTGTGGAATTTGAAGCGTGATTTTTGTGTCAACCACTCATTGTTCACCAGGCTTAATCAAAACCTCATCTGCAGCATAGAAAGGGATACTTTCCTTAGTATACACTGAATCAGGCAATTTCTTTGTGTTGCTCCCAGAAGTGGAGTACGGCAAGGTTATAGCTGCAAAGGGATATTCGATCAGGCAAGAGTATTCATGCTTGGTAGGTTCTTTATTTGATAAGACTAATGGGACTTCATAGCTGACTAACTAGAGGAAACCTTGCTCCATGTTGATTATTTACTCATACTCAATATTATATTGAGTGCTGATGAGCATATAATATGTATTATTGCCCAAAGCCACAGCAGGGGATGATAAGATAAGCCTCCCAAAGCTAACGGGAAGGGAAGAGTATGTCCTGATAGCACGGGGTTTTTTTGGGTCCTGCAGTTCCAAATCCTTGTGTGTACTCCAAGTCAGGAGCTAGCTTTATCTTCTTGATAAGCTTAGTGGAGATCACGTTAACAGGGGAGCTAGTGTCCAGGATAGCCAATATTCGGACCCTTTAAAGACTACTTCAACCTTAGTGAGCGTTCCTTCAAAGTTAGTTGATCAAACTAAGATCCTTTTGAACTGGATGATGGAGGTTAACTTTTTAGCAGTCTCAGGGTATTTATCTATGATGGACTTTAAGGGATGAAATCGCTGAAGAGGGCGTATCAGAACAGCTAAGCGTTGGTCACCATCTCTGGCAGTGTCAATAATTTTTGGACACCCTAGAATTTGGCTGAGGTACGTTTCCTCAGGTATTGTAGACTCGTCTAATCCTCTAGCTTCAAATGATCAGGCACTTATACTTCCGTGGAGGTTCCCAATATGTAGTAACCAACGTCGTTGTAAACCTCTCAGATTCCTCCCCAAGGGTATTCGCAACAATGGGAAAGGCCGCGATGGAGGTAGGGGGGATGGCCACAGAAGATTGGGTAGCCTTAGGGGCTGCATTATCCATCTTGGAGGAAAGGAAGGCACAGAGGCTTTAGTACACTTGTGCAAGAGTATGGTATTTGCTACCTTACAGGTCACTGGTTCATAAAAAGGAATGATAACCTTTTTAAGTTGTACTGAGGAAACAGGTTTTACATGGGAATAGGCACAGGTGAACTCACTCTTAACTGCTCAATAGGCGGTAGCTCCTCAATGGTGAAAGCTGAAAGTTTCACTTCAGCTTCATCAAGGGTTGCACATGAACAGAAATCGGCAACGTCTACTAAAGCCTCCTTTAGATCACGAATACTTTTGAAATGACATTTCACTGAGATGAAATGCCTGGCCAGAGATGGCTGAGAAGATAACCCAGTTAACAGGGCGGCAATAGCATCATCAAGGGTGAGAATGTTAGAGGATGATAACATTTGCGCAGCGAGGTGAAATAGTTCAGCAAAGGCAATGAGCGGTTCACCCTTATACATGCTAAGGCGCATAAAGGCCTGTTTTTCCCTATGTAGACTATGATTTGATCCAAATTCAGCCAAAAGAGCCCCCTTCACCTCGGCCTAAGTGAGCGAAGGGTCCAGGTAAGGAACTATAATCTCTTGTGCTAAGCATCTTAAACAGGGAAGGATGTATTGCACTTTTTGTAAATCAGTTGTACCATGCATGGATGCTTCATAAACATACAGAAAAGTCTTGATAGTTCCTTTGCCAGGGGTGAACTTTTCCTTAAGGGGGAGTTTGTAAGGGCGCTGCTCAAGCTCCTTAAGGCGGGATGAAACACTGGCTAGTTGCTTTCAAGATCAACTAATTTTTGAGTAAAGATGTCCCCTGTAAGAGCACATTTTGTTAGAATCCTGCTTAGGGGTTCTCGCTGGTGCTTACGCCGCTGGATCCCACAAAGGTTTTAATAAAATCAATAAAATATACACTAATAAAAACGGGATTTTTATGGTTTTTATTAGCAGTGCGGGGTTTATGAGAAAAGTGATCCCCTTGATATCCACCTGATCTGTATTTAAACTGTTTCAAGAGTTGGGGGGGGAATTTGGTGATAGTTTTAAAATAGCTTCAATGCAAACTGAATTAGGAAATATGGGATACTCTTATATCAGATCGTGGGAAATTTGAGTTACTTCTGTGGCGAAATGATAGTTGAGATGGGATTTTTAGGGCAGTATAACCCATGCAGTAATGTTTTGATGTAATTTAACCATTCACTGCTAGATAAAATACTTTCACCTTTAGGGGACCTTCGCCACGCCTATAAAAGGGGGTGGTACCTGCATAGGTGTTGGAATGAACCTGGGCATAGCTGGGGGAGTGCCTTCCAATGGTCACCCCAAGATCTGTTGCATGGTCAGAGTAATCTGACTGCTCAATTTTTGGTTTATTGCCCATTCTGGATTTGAAATGGTGTTCTCCTGATTTGCAGGGTTCTACCAAGAATCAACCAGGGTCTTTTGGTTGATTCTAATGTTTTAATTATTAGATTTGCTTCCCAATTCATCATAAACTCATAAATGGCTGACATTTCCCTGTTTCAGCTGATTACAGCCCAAGACATTCTTACTCTGCAGCTGAGAGGCCAAATGTCTGACACGCGGCTTTGATGGAGATAGCCTTGGAAAACCAACAATAAAGTTGACTACATCCATGAAACTTTGTACCCCATTTTTTTCAAACTGAAGAGCACACTTCTTATTAAAAGACAGCTTATTAGGGCAAATATCCATGCAATACTGAAATATGACCTTACACAATAACTGAAATGAAGTCCTTTAAGAACTCACATTTTGAGGGTTTCAATATCAATTTTGCTTGACAATTGCACTAAACACCACTCAACATCTTAATAATGCTCTTTCTTGTTTTAGGAAATGAGAATCTTATCTATGTACGCCATGAAGAATTTACCCCCACAAGTTTGCCAACACCTGGTTGATCCTGTATTAGAATACAACATGCGCATTATGGAATCTTAAGTGCATCACCTTGTATTCAAACACGCCTAGGTGACACTTAGAGGCGGTTTATCATTGAAGCAAAAGGGTGGATT